>JAFNEN010000614.1:0-292664 GCA_019343175.1 Oedothorax gibbosus
AAAAAGTGGTATTTTTTAGTCTTTATTCCTATATAATTTCAACATGCTCAAATAAAACTTAAAATTTTTGAAATTCGAGCTAAAATGTTACGCTTCATCACTGAACTAAAAACTGTATAATACCTTAGAAAAACGTTAACAGACAATAACATATATAGAATCATTAAAAGAGTATAAAACTGCAAAGTAAGAATCACGAAAACTACTCACAGTGACATCTGCATGAAGCACCTTTTGATTTTATATATTTCTTCACTGTCGAATAAAAGTTGAACTCTTGGTGTTATAATTAAGGAGACGCACATTAAATTCTTCACATTTAAAACATTCTAATATTCAGATTCAGTAGCGTAGATTGTTTATTCTGTGATGCATTCTTATCCTGCCGTATTCAAGCCAACCACTAATACACAACGATTGCATCAAACTATGAAATCGGAGTTTGGTAATGCTTGTGGATGCTTATTTCCACACTCAGATTAAAGTAATTTAACATAGATGATATACGTCTCGTAATATTTTGAAGCTTGGTTGAGATTAACATCTGAGATAACAACAATCGGCAACTCAAAAAATGTCTCAAGACTTTGGACTGTGAGCAGGTTGAGTAAAGTATATTTAAATTAAGTCGCCTCAGAACTACATAAGAGCTATTGGCAGTGGGCATAGTAATTTAGAACCACTATCAAGTAACGAGTCGACACGTGAATAGGTTCCCAACGGAATTTTTAAAGGCGACATCGTACGCGGCGTCGGGGCTTTGAAGCATATTTAACATACACTGTTGGGGCCGTGGATAGCCTAGTGGTTAAGGCCTCGTTCTCGGACCCGCGATCCCGATACCAATGAAGATCCACCGAGTATATGCGGAGTACGTGCTCGTTACATATGTGAGTCCGAAAGTCCTGTGGGCGGTCATGGCGCAGTTTCCCACGGGTACAGGTACCTGGAGACTATTTCCATCCCCTTCAGGGACATGTCTAAATTGTGGAGGTGGCGATAGATGGCAGCATCTGTCACTTATGTGTGTATGTGTCTGTCTTCCTTGACGAAGGTTTATAAGCGGGTCTCTGACCAAGCAAACAAACCTGAATACATTTCTACCAACCAACATACACTCCCTCTCTACGTCGTCGGACGTTTTGGCTACACAAACCGTTTATACGTCGGCAGCTATTTTGGCAATGCTCAGGCCCAATCCTGGGACGTTTCACATGACCTAGTTGCTGAACATATATTGTAATGTTTGGGTTTGGTATTTATGATCATTTCTAATCATTTAGCTTTTTAATAAGGCGGTTCTGGTCCCGTGTTAGCCAAAACGGGAAGGCTCCATACAAAACATAATTCCTTCGCTGGTTAAATCTTTGTATTACTCCTTTTATTAAAGAATCATGTGTACCAAAACACCCGCAAACGAATAATGCAATAATGTACATGTAACTGATACAAGTTAAATTCAATACGATACAAAACATGCGATGTCCCTATAAGGTAGAGGTGGGTGCTAGCTCAGATGTTGACCACGTTACTTGTACGCGGTTCAAAATTACGAATTACGTATCCCATATTACCCATGTAGCTCAAATGTGACGTTACAATTCAACTAAACCATGGATTGTTTTTTTGCAATATTGCTCAAATTTAATGGTTGGTTGGTTGGTAGACATATATTTTCAGGCTTGTGTGATTGGTCACAAAGACCCGCTTATAAACCATCGTCAAGAAGGACGGACACGACATACACACACATACAAGACAGGTGCTGCCATCTATCTCCACCTCTACAATTTAGACATGTCCCTGAAGGGGAGGGAAATAGTCTCCAGGGACCTGTACCCGTGGTAAACTGCGCAATTACCGACCACAGGACTTTCGGACCCAACAGATTTAACGAGCACGTACTCCGCATATACTCGGTGGGTCTTCAGTGGTACCGGGACTCGATCGCGGGACCTTCCAATCTCGAGACCGAGACGCTGACCACTAGGCTCCCTACGCCCCTACTCAAGGAAAACAATGCTTGACGTAATTTTGGCGTCGCTGTAGGCGTGACCGTTCTAGTTTAGAGGTTCGGTTATGTTGAATTATAGACGCACTAGAGCTGCATATATGACGGCTATTTGCGACGGGCCTTATATATTAAAACCACAGTCAAATGAAGAACCTAACCTGGGCACCAAACGCAACTTTTAATAGCGACATCGTTCGAGGCGTCTGCACTTTGGAGCAAATTTAACGTGCAATTCCTCTACACGGAGTATCATTCCGCCGTTTTGGCTGCACAGATCGTTTATGGGTCAGCAGTTATTTTGGTAATGCCCGGAGCCGAAATTGGGACCTCTCGCATGTAAGGCTGGCGGCACCGTACCGACTGGGCTCCACAGGCCTCTATTTTAGACAAATAAGCACCTAATTCCATGTTTGCGGGATTTAAGATAACGTTTGATGTAACTGAGACGTCACTGTATACGTGGTTATTCCCATTTTTACAGTACAACTCCAATTATCCGATACAATTGGGACCTAACCACATACGTATAATTGGAAATTCAGATAATTGGAGCTAATCGTAGGAAATGTATACATTAATCAATGTATTATCGAGCTGTGAGATAATGTAGGTTTAGTTTCGGTATTTATCAATCAAACCAAATCCAAATTGTTAAGTTATCTTTGGCAGTTTGAGTTATAACTTTTTGAAATAGCTTTTTCGATTCAACTTATCCTTTTCGGCCGATACAAAAAAATTAGTAGGTATGACATCCAATAAAGACGAACAGTAACAAGTAGGCCGGGTGGAATTTTTTTCTGGCTTTCGGATAATCAGCCCCGCTTAGGATACTTGGAGTATTACTGTATATGATATTTGAACACGATAACGTTTAAGCCAAGGGCAGCGATAAGTCTCCAAAATCAGAAACCCTTTCCCCCTATTTCTTAAGAACTCTCTCGCCCACCATTTAACCACAAATCATCCGACTAAAATCCAAACCGAGTATACACTACATTCCCCACAATTGACCACAAGCAATAACCCACAAGCTCACAACTTACCCCTCACCCTCACTTTCTCAGCCGGTCACTTAATTGACCCTCTTAAAAGTCCGGCAACCAAATTAATGCAAACCTTTACCCTCCCAGCCTCTTGAGCAATACTTTGTCGCCAAGGCGCCGTCGCTAATGAATCTCCTGAATGAGGGTAATTACGAGGACCGTCTTTAAAATTAGTGACGTTTAAGGGGGAGGGGGGGGAGTCAAACGTCGTTAAAACGTCTCTTTTGAAATGGTACTTGATTGGAATGTGTGGTTGCGTCGGGAGGAAAAGTTGTTTGGAGGAGAATTGTAGGTTATTTAACCTTTTCAGTGACACGGGCATATACAGGGTGGTTATAAAATAACGCTCGCTATTAGGAGTGGTCTGTAGCTTGAATGAATAATCCGAATGCAACAAGCATTGAGACACTTGCTAATCATGAAGTGGGGGAAAGAATGGAATCATAAAAAATAAACTCGTCTCTTGACCAGGGTTCTAAATTACAAGGAGTAGCCAATTATGGCTAATTACGGCGAACAGAGCCAATTACGCCTCGTAATTTAGAACCCTGGTCAAGAGACGAGTTTATTTTTTATAATTCCATTCTTTTCCCCCCTTCTTGATTAGTAAGTGTATCAATGCTTGTTGCATTCGGATTACTCATTCGAGCTACATACCTCTCCGAATAGCGAGCGTTATTTTATAACCACCCGGTATGTACACCCGCCCTTAATCTTCTACATTTTTCGCCCGTTTGGATGCATCTTTTTATTTCGAATGTAAATAGTCTAACCCAACGTTCGTTTGGCCATTCAAATAAAATCGCACTAGAGGTATGTTTGTTGCTGGAGCAATTGCAAGATATTTTGTCGTGGGCGGATTAATTGCTAGTGGAGAGTATTAGTTTGATTTGGTAACGTGTCAACTAAATATGCTTTAATTAGAATACTAACACTTTTTCTGGGTAAGATTTTTGTTACCGCGTAACAGATCATATGAATAGCAATTTTGAATCCTTAATTATTGATGCATTGAGGCATCATCCAAAGCGAAAGTGTTAAGGTTTGAACGTCGTCGTTGTTGTTTCTGCTTGAGTCCATGCGTACATTGATACATGAAAAAAGAGTCATGAAATAACTTCAAAAATCTTAATCACTGCGTGTAGCTCTAGTGCGACGATAATTCAAACTAAACATAATCACTGCCTCAGAGTGGTTTAGTTGAATTTAAATCACACTGTACAAGCATTGGAATCCTATTGGTGTTAAAAAATTAGATGACCAAGGTGCGTGGTGGTTTTTACGACAAGGTTTTATAACATGCTCTACAGCACACAAATGACAAATGTGTCTATCGCCACAACTCAAAAATTTAACACTGAGAGGGAGAAATTCACTAAACATATACTGCCCAGAGGTGGTCAGTGAATTTAACACACTGATACAGAAGTAAAAAATCCATTTGAAGCAGTTGCAGAACGATGCCAACATCTGAGGGGCAACCAAAGAAGTGACGTTACGCCAAATAGTTGGGTCATCACGTGTTTAATGTGCACCAACCCTTTCAACACGTTGGCACCAGGTGAGCATGATGTCACTCACGGCCTATTTAGCTTTCACTAGTGCCATGCCCTTTCTTAAGTGTCAAGTTGTCGGGTTGACCCAGGTGGCGACTGATTGTCACATAGGGACACTACTTTTTAGCTTATTCCTATGCCAGCACTTTCTTTAATTTTCAAAATATGCTTACAGGCCGAAAATACTAATAAAAGGGGAAATGAATTTTAAAATTAGGACGAAAAATCACTCCCGAAAACGCTTTGTGGCTGTCACGTGGTATCTATGATGTCACTAGTAACTATAAACAAACTTTGAAACACCATTTTGAAATCTACTTTAAGCAAATTTGAACTATCCGCTTCTGTAAAACCTCCACCCCTTATCTGTATAATTCTTATTTTAATAGTAAGGTAGATTAAAACCAGTTTAATTACAAACAAAAAAAACATCACACCGGTTTGTTTATACATACTAGTGACGTCAGCCAAATCGACGTGTTTGTGATCACGTGACGTACCGTTGAAAAAGAAGCCATTTGAAAAGATTTTTATTAATTATTTAAAGATTTACTTTGCAAAAAAATATATACGTTTGTTATATTTGGGTTCAAACTATAATTTAATTAATATTGGAAGGTATTTTAGCGTAATACAAGTCAAGTACTCGTAGTACCTGTCAAGTACTCTTATTGTGACCAACATTGTGGCGATTTTTTTTTATCTGAGCAAGATGCATAAAAATGTTGATGTAGAAACTAGCAAAATTTAAAAAATTTTGCTATGCATACGCAATATTAGAGTCCTGTGCCAAGCATACTTTCATGATATGGAAGTATGCATGGCACGTATCCATGTTTTTGGAGGCCCGCTCAAGTGTCGATCTCGTAACTTGACCATGGTTCGAAATTACGAGGGTTAATTTGAGGTACTGTGTTAAAGATCCATGGAGGCTAGAAATACAGTCCCTGTACAAATTATTAGACGTACTGTATTTTTTTAGTAATGATGAAAACTTACCAAAGAATGCCTATCATTAAAAAAGATGTCGATATATGTATTAAGTATAGCAGATAGTATTTTCTATTCAATAGCTTAAGTTTAAGTTCTTTCTATTTAATACCGTAACCACTAGGCTATCCACGGCCCGGCGATGACGTTTTCAGTGCCTCCTAGGGCAATGCATCAGCAACAAGGTAATAATACAGTGACAACTGCAACATTACCCAAAAAATTTGTTTGGTTTATTTTGATATGATTTGGTTTAGTTGAATTGACGTTGCACCAGTTTAGTTTAGTTTTAATTGTCGTCGCACTAGAGCTACACGAGGGCTATTGGCGACGGGCGTCGTATTTTAGAACCACGGTCAAGTGACGAGCAGACATCTTAGTAGGTACTTAACGCAATTTTCAGGAGAGACATCGTACATAGTGTCGGGACATTGCAGCATATTTAACGTGCATTCTTTTACATGGTCGTTGCACTAGAGGGCCATTGGTGACAGGCTCCGTCAATTAGAACCGTTGTCAAATGACGTATTTTCTCTTTCAGTTTCTCGATAATTATGTTATGCTTAACGAATATGCTTTAAGTAATATGTGCTTTTTTAATTGATATTTTAAATATAATTTAATTTAAAGTACAAATAATTAGCGATTATCCATTCCTAAAAAATACTGTACTGCTCAATATAAGTTTATGTACAAACAGAAATTACAGCAATATACCTAATGAAAATTTTATTTTTGATTAAAGATGTTACAGAGTTTATGTTTACTTTTCCATGACATATTCATAATACATTTTCCCTAGTGCTAATATAAAAAGGAAAACGTTATCATTTACAAATGCAATATTTAACCATACATTAATGCAAGGATTTGTTTTCCAAAACTTAACAACAATTGTAACCAACTACAAATGCCTAAATTTTTTGTTCACATTTTAGCACTAATAATAATTTTGAAGAAATAATAGTTACTAACTAATAATTTTGAAGAAATAATAGTTACTAAAACGTCTTCATATAGTGCTGCAATAGGACTCCACTAAGTACTAAGCAGGTTTTTTCGTTCAAGTAAAGAGCATATGATGACGTCTCCTATAGAGTTAACATATAGCTTGCGTTAGAAAGGACCTGCAATAAACAAAAATATATTTAAACACAAAATTAGGCAGAATTGGTAATTCATTAAAAACAGTGGAATGATAACTTATGCTAAAGCATTTTAAAATTAGAAACTTTACAAACATAATAGGAATACAAGTTAGGTATGAGTAGAATTTTTGAATCAACCACAAAACCATTAATTTATAAAAACACTCACATTTTATACCACTATATTTTTTCCTATTTTATAAAAATATTGTGTTTAATTCCTTTCATTCAAAACATTCGTTAAGGAATTAGTATAATTATACCATGATCTTGTAAATTAAATAGGGTATTTGACTAAAAAGATTTTATTGGCTTAAAATATTCTTATGCTAAAAATATTAGACCCGTATTTTTTCTTTTTTTCAAATACCCCATAAAAAAGGAAAAAGTGACGTCAGCCAAATCGACGTGTTTGTGATCACGTGACGTACCGATGAAAAATAAATCTTAATTACCTGAACTTTAACTATGATATCTATGTTGGTCACAAATACCCGCTTATAAACCATCGTCAAGAAGGACGGACACGACATACACACATATATGACAGATGCTGCCATCTATCGCCACCTCCACAATTTAGACATGTCCCTGAAGGGGAGGTAAATAGTCTCCAGGGACCTGTACCCGTGGGAAACTGCGCAATGACCGCCCACAGGACTTTCGGACCCAACAGATTTAATGAGCACGTACTCCGCATATACTCGACAAACACAAACATCCATGCCTTACCGGGATTCAAACCCGAACCCAGAGGCTCCAAAGGCTAGCTCCCTAACCGTTGCGCCGCCGGGTCGGCGTTATTGAATTACATATTGAATCCACTAAACTAAACCAACAGATCTTCTGCCTCACAAAACCTCTGCTTTTCAGCACTCCTATTCAAAATAAAAACCCCGAAAAATCAAACACTTTCTCAGTGGAAAATAACGGATTCAGTCCCATCTGCTCTCCTGTATTTTGAGGAATGAATTTAAAATAAGCCTCCCAGTCACAAGTTATCGTATGGGACCATTTGTTACCCCAACCTGCCCAATTACCATCCGCGTTTATCTGACCTGGAAAGATCTATTTTCCCATATATTTCCAGATTACACGTGGGGTTTGAAAATGGTGTATGCGGAAGTCATTTTTTGAATGAGTTTTATACAGGGTGGTGCAAATAAAAGTGTAGCGGCCTCAGTAACCCACAGTCTACCAAAAGGATCCTCAAGGTGGAGAATCTGAAATCATGATTACTTCGGCTTATATACTACTATAAACGTCGTAATCAAGAATAGTGGTAGAACGAGATGGTAAATCAGCGCCACCTAGTTGTTGATGGCATATTGAGGTTGCGTGTGTGGTGAACCGCCACAAAAGTATTCCAACGACAGAAGTATTGCCGAGTCAAAAACCAATATAAAAACGTGTTTTCTGACTGAAGCTATTGATCGTTTCAATATTAAGCCCAAACAAACGCTTGGCGACTTATTTGCCCGCAACTACGCTATGGTTTGAGAAGCTAGTTGAAATATAAACAAGGTTTGTAGAGATGATCAAAAAAAGTTCCCACTAGTGATTATTTCAGTCGTTATTTATCCTAGAGAATAGGACCTTTTTGGTTTTGTTAATACCAAAACATTCTAAATTGATAGAAAGACCCAAAATCTGGTGTTCAGACCCGTTTCGGAATGTTTTGGACTTGTTGACAGTAGATCCTGGCTGACGCCATTTCGTAACTGATAGTTGCATAGAAAAACTCTTTTTAACACTTTTACACCTTTAAATACTTTAACAAACAACTGGACACATTTTATTCACGAATTCGTTTTAATAAAATTTTCTACAATGAACACTCTCTGCTGTACTGAGAGTTTCATCTTCATCTGTGAATTGATCAACTTACACTCCCAACTCACACTGACGCACTTCGATCTGAACTGGAGAATAGTTTATGAGTAGCTCTAATGTGATTCTAATCCAATCCAACCAATGCAAAAACAGGTTTGTCAAGTGAAACCATTGCACGGTTGAATAATCTTTTATTTCCATTTGAAAGCTTTCAAGCGGCTTCGAGAGTTTTTCTCGCCAAGCATTTCAACGTATTCCTATCATTAGACCGGGGCCACTTTTATTTGCCCCACCCTGTACGTTTGAAACATAGACTGTAGGTCTTAATTGTCTGGATTGAGGGAAAACTTACTAAGTTCAAAAATATAAAATGCTAAAAAGAACTAAAACAAGAGGTAATATTTGGTAATATAATCGTATCCGGCTGTCTATTTCCAGCTGGTTATTGGCGGCGGTTATCGTAATTTAGACTTGCTGTCAAGTGATGAACCGATATCTGAGTAGGCATCGTAACGCGAATTTAAAAGGCGACAACGCACGTTCTCCAGAACTTCATATTTAACGTGCCCTGCCTCTACACGGGGTATTTATAATTCGTTGGACCTGTTGGCTACTCGGACTGTTTAAAGGTTAGCCGTTATTTTGGATCTGCCCAGGCCCGAAACTGTGACCTTTCTCACGCAATCTGGCAAAAGTCTTACGGACTGGGCTCCAGCCTCAACTTTTTACGAACGACCTGTTAAACAGTCAAACGTTTAGCTGGTTTGGAAACAATGTTTCACTAAAACTATATCTGGTTCTTTTAGAGGCCTTGACAATTTTTATTTATTGGCATTGAGCTAGAAGAAACGTGGAGTGAGGTGTGTGATTCACTGAACAGGGCAGCAAACGAGCCGGTTCAATAACGAAACGCGGAGGAATACACGGCACTGTAGCAGGAACGAACCGGGCAGAAAGCCTAGAAACTTGCCTATTTCGCTATGGGTTCGTCTTCGCTGGTTCTTAGTTAGTGATCCACATGGTATTTCTTTAAAAAAAAGTTGGAATTTAAAGTTGAAGAATATTTAATTTCTTTTGAACTAAAAATGTTAAAATACATTTAGGACCCCAGTCAATACGATAGAGGGGTCTCATACAAGCATTCCATACAAGTGTAGGGAAAATAGTCCTTTTCTGCCCTGTTCGCTCAAAAGGGTGTGAGTGGGTTTTCGGCTCGCTGACACCTCATTCCAGTTTCCATTCTAGCTCAATGTTTATTGGTGACTCAATTTTTATGCGACATCTTACGCCACACTCAACGACATTGTACTATGATGAGTTTTATGCGCATCCAACTTTTTGAACGAGCTATTTTTATTGGATATTTTAATAAATAAATAATTTAATAGTACCTGATTGAATGGACAACTGGAATAGTCACGCCTACAGTTACGCCGCAGTTACGTCAAACATGTCATCGTTCCCACAAACGAATCACGCCTCGCCTCGAAATGTCCAATTTAAAAACTTACTGGAAAAAACGGAAATGTCCTACCCCCTTTACAGTCCTCAGTTAGAATTGTTACCTAACAGTTCTACCTTAACTGCCCTCAATTGAAATTTTTACTCCAAAACCTATTTTACTCAAAACCAGCTAACTGCTAGTACCAACTCTGTCAAATCTTTCCGTCGAACCCCGTCCCATTTTTCAAAGTGTCTGGTGTCCAACAGTGAACCGAGTGAGAAATTCAATCAGCTTCTCGCCCCCTGTGAGCTCAACCATTTTTCTCTGATTTTAAATAGGGGAGATAAATTGCAGCCGTGCTGTATTGTATTTTCTCAAACATCAGTTCAGATTTAAGCCTTTTGAAGAACATTGTAAGTCTTAGAGATATATTGCGATGCGTTTTTTATATAACTATGTCCGTCAAAGAGTTTTGTTTTAACAAATTTAGTATTTCACCATCAGGTACGAAAATACTAATAACTCCAAAGCATATTTAAAATGATAATAGTATCTATAATAATAAAAGAAAGAGTGTGTGTGTCTGTGTGTTTGTCTTCGGATCGTAAAAGACCTACTTATACTGCCCTCAGAAATTCAAAATATTTAAGATAGATTCCCTTTAATACCAACGTGTGCACCTGAGGCTTACGCTCCAAAGTCCCAACGCTGCGTACGATGTCGCCCTTAACGGTTGCGTTGGGTGCCAACTCAGGTGTCGGCACGTCACTTGACTATTGTTCTAAAATACGACGCGCGTCGCCAATAGCCCTCGTGTAGCTCTAATGCGACGATAATTCAAACTAAACAAGTACCAAGTTTGAAGTCTGTATATCTTTTCGTTCTCAGCAATACCTTTCAAACCAAAACAGTTCCCCATCCTAATACTTTTATTACCTTACACTACAGGGTGAGGCAAATCAAACCGGCCCCGGTCTAGAGATAAGTATACGTTGAAATGCTTGGCGAGAAAAAACTCTTGAAGCCGCGCTTTCAAGTGGAAATAAAAGATTATTCAAGCGTGCAATGGTTTCACTTGACAAACCTGTTTTTGCATTGGTTGAATTGGATTAGCATCACATTAGAGCTACTCATGGACTATTGGCCAGTTCAGATCGTAGAGCGTCAGTGTGAGTTGCGACTGTGTGAGTGTAAGGATATCAATTCACAGGTGAAGAGGAAACTCACAGTACAGCAGAGAGTGTTCATTGTAGAAAATTATATTAAAACGAATTCATGGGGAAAATGTGACAAGTTGTTTGTTCAAGAATTTAAATGTGTAAAAGTGCCAAAAAAGAGTACTAGGCAACGATCAGTTACGAAATGGCGTCAGCCGGGATCTGCTGTCAACAAGTTCAAAATCTTTCTGAAACGGGTCTGAACACCAGATTCTGGGTTTTGCAATCAATTTAGAATGTTTTGCATTAACAAAAACAAAAAGGTCCGATTCTTTACGATAAATAACCCACCGAAATAATCACTAGTGGGAACTTTTTTGATCAGCTCTACAAACCTTGTTTATATTTCATTTCAACTAGCTTTTCCAACCATAGCGTAGTTGCCGGCAAATAAGTCGCCAAGCGTTTGTTTGGGCTTAATATTGAAGCGATCAATCGCTTCATGTTAGCAAACCTGTTTTTGTATTGGTTTTTGACTTGGAAACATATCTGTCGTATTCTTATCTCCACGTTGGGGCCGATTTTATTTGCTTCACCCTGTATTTTATTACCAGGGTTCGATTTAAGCGGTATGGCATCACAATTGGCGGTGCAAATGCACTGAAACAGCATGCATTTTTTTTAAACGATTGTTTACTTTATTTACTTCTAACAGTAATTCGGTGAAACTAAACATAAATTTCAGTAAATAATAAGTTCAAATCACAGATTCGAATAATAAAGGTAAAAATTTTCATTAAAATGTGAAGATGAATTAAGATCGGATTACTCTAAAATGTCTTCACATCTCTGCCAGCCAGTGCAATCCCTACCTCTATGGTGCAATCTCCCATTAGAAGAGGAGTCCAACAATGCTTCCTGATTTACTTATTTTGCTGCCTAGTAATTTTCACGAAATCTACCGATTACGATCAGAATGATTGACAGTTCTCTGGCTCTGCGTGATCGGAAGAGTATCTCGTTACTTTTGTAGCTCCAGTTCAGGCCAAGTCGGAGCAATCAGAATATTTTCTTCCGATCTAGTGTTTGACTTACAGTGTCCATGTGTCGTAATCACAAGAAAAGCTTGGATTTTAAAATACTTTTGGTTTGTATTTGGAACTTTTTTTCTACTTCGGCTTATCCTGTGGTTTCTGATTTTAGATATTGTTTAGTTTTAAAAAAAATGGAGTGTCAGCTTGTACAAGCTTTATATATTTAGATTTTATATTGTTAGAAAATTTCGACTCCCTGCTGTTTTTTTTAAAGTGTTTGTATTTTTTTCCCTAACAAATGTATGAATCATGTTAATAAAGATATGCATTGAAAGACCAAAATTTGGGGATTTCAATCCTAAAGAGGCAGTCATTTTTTTTTTTTTTTTGCAAAACCCGGCTCCTAAATATTTACTTATGGAACTGCCAACGTCCAAAACTTTCTGGAATAAATAAATTTAAATGATCGTGGTTAAATCGTATTTTTTCTTTGTTTTCACATGAAATAACTGAATTTTGTATTTGATAATTTTTCCATCGGTATCGGACGATGGTGAAAAATAATAGGTTCATCGGCCGATATAATTTTTTAACAATCGGGCCATCAGCCAAAAAGCGCTATCGCTCGAGCACTAGTTTATTTTATGTCGTGCAATTGCGAACTTTTGCGTTATAAAGTGCTTATTTTTGGGTGAAATGGGTACTTAAAAAGTGCTTAAAGGTGCTTCATTTTTATAATGAACTTTCGCTACTCACCCTGTAATGAAATTAAATAAAAAAATTATTAATTATAATTTCAGCATTTTGTTTGTGCTTATGTTTCGTTAATCATGGTCTTCTTTGAAAAATGGTAAGATGGCTAAATTTCAATTTTTCTTATAACTTGAAATTTCAAAAAGTAACTGTGAATCGTTACTTTTCGTATTAAGTAACTGTAAGACTTACTTTTTTGATTAAGTATCTGTAACTGTAACAGAGTTACTTTTTTAAAGTAACTTTCCAATCCCTGCTTATATCTCATATTAGGTTATTGAAAGTTAAAAGATATCGTTAAACGATATCTTACCAATTTCTTCCACTTTATTTAAAAGTACTAGTATTACCAAATCCGTTAAACCTAAGCACAGAAGAAAGAATTTATATTGTATCAATTTAACTGCTTGCAAATCTCTTACTTTTCCTAAACATCACAAGCTACTAAAGTTTGATTTCGTAACAATTGACCGCTTTAAGCACACAAATTAAAGCAGTGGGAAAAAAACATCACACAATCGAATTCAGAAAACAACTCGGATACTTTATTCAGTCCTAATGCTAAATTCACTCTGAATTTCTCAGCAGAATTTCAGGAAGTTCCTTAAATAGTTTTAAATAAGAGATAAGAAGGAGTTAACAGTTATATGTTTTTACACCCGTTGTGAAATTAAATTTTAACCTTTTTTTAAGAAATGATAACCTTCAATTCCTTTAAGCAATGAAAGTATTGCGATTTGGTATAAAATTTTAAATAGAGATTTTGTGTTTTCTTCACTTTTTTAAGGATGCTGATTCTGAAAAAGTGTTTTTTAAGCATCGGTCCGTCTGTCTGAAAAACTACTCTTTAAAAAAAATCTACCTACTTCAAATTTCCTACAAGAGTTCCCAGTACCTGACCGGACGTCATAAGATTTTGAGAATATCACTAATGCGCAAATGGTAACGTACACTTCGTTAATGGATTAATTAGTTTTAGTTAATCTAATTGATATCGTCGCGCTGAGCTGCAACAAAGGCGTATTGGCGAGCGGTGTCGTATTTTAGAGCACACTTAAGTGACGAGTCCGACCCTTGGTAGCACCCACGCAACGTTAAGACGACATCGACGCCGTTGAATTTGAAGGATATTTAACGGCCTCCCTTCACACGGGTATATCCGGACAGTTTGCTGCACGACGTTATAGGTGCATATTTTGCGATGCCCGGACCAACGGACCTTGCAGTAGGCGAATGCCTAACCGATCTGGTCCCAGCCCCGTAAGGATTAATAATTAATGAACATGGAAGAGTACCAGACGATATATTAACTGGCCTGAGGCAAACAATGTACAAAAGGTATGGATAAGTGTATTAAGACTAATTAAAACATTAGATTAAAGAGCATGGAGAGAAGTAGCAAGAGCAATGGAGAATGAAATAATAGTAATGGAGCGATAAGGAAAATGAAGCTTGAAGTGAGCTTATCAGAATAGTAGAATAAAAGAGTTATCAAAACATTTTATCATTAAAATAGTTGAGCTATGTAATGGAGGGATATAACAAGAGTAACAGAGCTATAACTTTAAAAAAAACAGTACCATTGAAGATATGAAATAATAGTAACATAGAAGTGCATTAAGAATAACAATAATGGAACAGTGGATTAAAAAGGATAAAAAGAAGGAGTAAGTGTGATGAAGCAATTCAATAAAAGCAATGGAGCGAAGGAATGGCGAAAATGGAGCAATTAAGAATGAGGAAAATGGAGCGGTTAAAAGTTTCAAAAGGATGTAGAGAAAGTGCAAGAGTAATGGAGCATTGTAATAAAAGTAAATAAGGAAAATTGAGCAACGAAATATTATCACAGGTTTAAAAAAAAAAAGATTTAAACACTGAAACAACGAGCAACGGTTTTTAAACCAGAACACACGCACCACCATCCCATAGTCCTCATTGAGAATTCGTAAGACTTTTTTTGGACCCACTCCGTGTCAAATCCAATTTATGGCACGGGGCGTCTTTATTTATCCCTCTCACCCGCCTAAGAAAATCCGTAATCTCAGGGATGTGTGTGTGTCTTTTTCCCTTTTCTTCAAGACGCTCTCCCGGGGAAGGGACGAATTGCCGAAGACTCTGTCGAGGGGAATGGGGGAAGATAAGTGAATCCGTCTGGGAGAAAGGGTGGTTTAAAAATAAACTTAGTGGCGGGATGGCACAGTGGAGGGCCAAGGCCTAGTGTGCCTATTGCAGATAATAGAGCGGTTCCGTTATTTTGAAATAACGTCGCACTAGAGCGACACCGTGCATTGCGGCAGTGTTTTGGTGAGTCGGTTAAATCAACACCGCACTCGAGCTATTGACGACGGACGTCGTATTTTAGAACCACGATCAAGTGAAGAAGCCAACGCCTGAGTAGTCACCCAACACAACTTTATTCGAGGTAGGTAAGGTAAGTTAGAATTATCGACGCACTAGAGCTACACGAGGGATATTGCCGACGGGCGTCGTAATTTAGAACCACAGTCAAGTGACGACCGACGCCTAAATAGGCACCCAACGCAACAGTTAAGGGCGACATCTTACGCAGCGTTGGGACTTAGAAGCATGTTTAACGTGCACTCATTCTACCCGGGGTATTACGCCATTTCACACCTGCACAACTACTTGCAATTCCGTTGCAACTAGTTGCAACTGCATTCGTAACTTGTGGTAACCTGATTTTAGGTTTCCACAAAATTATTTATCTCACAATTTGGCAAGTTCATCTTTTGTAAACAACTTTATTCAAACCATAGACCAAATTAGTTCCGAACTTCATGAAAAGATCAATTCTAGCCGTCCATGTTACTACCCATTTTATCGCGCACTGAGCAACAAGGAAGGTTGCAAGTGGCGTCTTAAAAAGTAAATAACACCACGAAGTCAAGTGACGGCCAACAATCTGAAATGTGTCACGGTACATGCAACTTGAGTTTTTGTGCGCTGAAAATCTCAGCTTGAGTGCACTTTTAAATGCATGTTCCTATAGTTGCAAGTAGTTGTACAGGTGTAGGCTTATTCGTCTGACTTTTTGGGGGGGCTGCACGGGCCGTTTAAAGGTCGGCAGTTATTTTGGCGATGCCTGGACCCGAACCTGGGACCATCCGCATGCAAGGCGAATGCCTAACCGACTGGGCTCCCCAGCCCCCGAAAAAGTGGTTTAAAAATAAACTTAGTCCCGAGATAGCACAGTGGAGGGCCAAGGCCTTATGTGTCTATTTCGGATTATAGAGTAGAGTAGGTATTGTGTATTGCAGCAGATGTTTTGGTCAGATTTGATTCTTCTTTCTTGGAACTTATTTCATAGACCCACTATAGGTTTTCGGGCTGAATTAACATCGCACTAAAGCTACACGAGGGCTATTGGCGACAGGCATCGTATTTTAGAACCCCGATCAAAAGAAGAACCAAACCTGAACTACTAACCAAATCAACCTTATACCGATATCGAGCTCTGCATCTTTATGCCACGAGAGTTTAAAGTGCACCAGCCCCACATACACGGCGTCTTTTATTGGCAATTTCTTGTCTAGGATATCCCGTTTATAGGATGGCTAAGGCGAGGACATAACCCCAGAGAGCATCCTCAATGGCAAGCGGATGTCGGTTCGTCACTTGACTGTGGTTCTCAATTTTTACGCCCATCGCCAATGGCCCTCGTGTAGCTCTAGTACAACGTTTATTCAACCACAACCAAACCAAATTCGTTCTTTTTTCCATGGTAGAGAGGTGATGCAATAAATTATATCCAATAAAAATCATTTATATCTCAACATATATTAATATATATAATACATATATATATACACATATACATGCACACACACATACACACACACATATATATATATATATATAATATATATATATATATATATATATATATATATATATATATATATATATATATATATATATATATATATATATATATATAATATATATATATAATATATATATATAAATATATATAATATATATAATATATATATATATATATATTATATATATATATATAATATATATATAATAATATTATATATATATATATATTATTATATATATATATAATATATATATATATAATATTATATATATATATATATATATATATATATATATATATATATATATATATATATATTATATATATTATATATATAATAATAATATATATGTATATAATATATTATATTAAATCTTGGATTGTATTATAATTGACTTGAATTATTTGTAACCAAACAATATTTTTAAAACAAATTCTTTTTCAAACTATCACATAATTTAATAATCAGTTAATAAATATTTTCATGCAGTAATTTTTTATTTCAATTTTCTAACAAATAAGTTTTTTGCTATATCATGTTCATTTTACAAAGTAAATAACGAAGAATTTTTCAGTGGTTTAAAATCATGTTTTAACTGCTGTTTGCCTTCTATGGATTGCTTGCAAAATAATTAATGTAGTAAAGTATTTATTTTAAACAATTTTTGAACAATTTTTGCCAAAAATAAAACTTATTGATTAGCATTTTTGAGAGAAAAAAAAAACTGCTTGTTCGTTCTTTCGCAATGTGTACAGAGCATATCTATTCAGTTTCAAAAATAAAAATTAAAAAAATTTCCTGAATGCGTCACTTGAATCACTTGATATAAAAAAAAAATATGTCCGTAAAGGAATTTTTCCCTCGTGCCTTTTTCTTTAAGCATTTTAGTAAAAGATAAAACCTCTAGGGAAATCTTGCGAACATGACCATTTTTATATTTACCTGATCATTTTCTTTCTCTATGAAAAAGATTTATCTTTGACTTCATTGTTGTTTTTATCTTACCGGACCATCTTCTTTTAAAATTGTTTTTGTTTGTTTGTGTGCTTATACATTTCTTTTTTTATTTTAAGATATTCAAAGCAGTTGAATCGTTTGTTAAAATACGGTAATTCCCTCCAAAATTAGTTTTTTTTTGCCTTAAAATTACATGTATAAGATTACGCATACTGTCCGATAAAAGAAAAAAATGTAGAAATGAGCCGCTTAAGGCCTAAATTACTTTAATAATATTCGTAATTTATAGAAAGTTAATCAAAATATCATTATTACACAGTGTGGTACTATTAATTTTAAAACGTTAAACATTAATTCTCATTCCCATTTAAAAGGGAATGGGTGCTGTAGACGGGTCTTCAAACCGATGCGATGTCTTCTCTCCATGTTAATCTTAATTGTGGTTCTAAATTAGGACGCCCGTCGACTCCCGTTTATAACCTTTCAGGTTGGGCCGTAGTGAGCCTAGTGGTCAGCGTCTCGTTCTCGGGATCGGAAGGTCCTGCGATCGAGTCCCGGTACCACTGAAGACCTACCGAGTATATGCGGAGTACGTGCTCGTTAAATCTGTTGGGTCCGAAAGTCCTCCAAGTTCCCATACCAAATCAATACCTCTGGGGGTGACAAGCCAATTCTGGGGATCCTCTAGTTGGCCTCTGTCTCTAAAAATTAGATGGATCCACTTATGTGTGTGTTGTCTGTTGTGTCTGTCTTACTTGACGAAGGTTTATAAGCGGGACGCTGACCAAGCACACAAACCTGAATATATATGTCTACCAACCAACCAACCTTTCAGGTAGCTCTAGTGCGCCATAATTAAACTCAACTCAATAAATTTCAAAAATTGCTATTTTATGGACCTTGAAATCAGCTACATTTATCATATTAAATAAAAATTTTGCAAAAATATTCAATACAGCCTGATTAATTTGGCCTTAATTTTATTTTTCCTTTGAAATTACACATAGAGAAATCTTTGGTTTGGAGACCCGGATACCATTCCCCCTTAACCCCATTTATCTTTGATTATAAATTAAACCGTCATAAATTGTAGAAGAAGTTGTTTTTATCACAGATAAAACAGAATAACAAAAACCATTGCTGGTGATAAATAGCATGGTTCGCAGATAGATTGCTTTACATCCATAGAGCTATGATGATAGAGATGCTGCCGAGTAAACAACATTACAAAAAAACAGTTTGCCAAGTGAAGCCATCTATTTATCTTTAGTAAGCCCAAACAAACGCTCTTGGCAAACTATTTGACGCTCTTCCAAAGTGCAGTTTGTTTAGACCATAGATATCATAGTTAAAGTATTAGATTGGCAGATCACGTGACCTCCAATGCTTACGACGGGGCGCGCATGGAGACCCGAATAAGAGGGCAAATTGGCCAGTTTTGCCACCACATTAATGAGAAAAATACCACGAAAAAACACCGTTTAATTTTAAAATTACAAAAAAATACCATAAAAATACTATCTGCATTTTGGAATCTTTTTAGAGACTAAAAAAAAAAACGTGAAACGCTTTTTTAGTATTTTTATGGTATTTTTTTGTAATTTTAGAATTAAACGGTATTTTTTCGTAGAATTTGTCTCCTTAATGTGGCGGCAATACTGGCCCATTTGCCATCTTATTCTGGTCTCCATGCGCGTCTCGTCGTTAGCATTGTATGTCACGTGATCTGCCAATGTAATACTTTAACTATGGTATCTATGGTCTAGACTTACTACATCGAATTGGAGCTTTCTGACTTTCTAATTAAAACTATAATTACAACGCATTTTTTTTTACCTGTAAGGGGAATTACTATCATCTTGTGTATAAATTCGAATCTCGTGCTACAGCCTACAACAGCGCAAATTAATTCTTTTTTATTTTTAATTGATGCTTTTTAAGGAATAAAATTATGCATTTCAGCATGAACTAACACTTAGTAGGGTTGTTTGGCGTTTGATTTTCAGGAAAATATATGGAGCAAAACCGGAATATCAGTTGTGGATCAGAAGAACGAACAGCAAACTGAATCAACTTATAAAAAAAAGTTATTGTAAGATTCATTAAATCGCTAAGATTCAGCCGGCTTTGTCATATACAGAGTAGAGACGACAATAATATCGCCAAAATAATTACAAAAAGCAAGTTATTTAATACCAGGAGAAGGGGAGGGGAGAGAGACCAAGAGAGACTTGTATTAACAATATAGAAAAAGACAGCCTAAATGAAGATTAAAAACTGGAAAGGTTTGGCTTTGAAGCGGGACAGGTGGAGAACTGAAGAGTACAGATGCAAAACCCCTTCATCGCGCCAGGGAATCTGTCCGTATTAAGGTCTGCTTGGCGAGTAGTGGCGATCGGAAAGTGGGTTTTCTCTTGGTTCTTCTTCCTCGGTTCAAGCGTTTCAGATTATTTGTCTGGCGTTAATTTTGACCACAGCGATAGTAAACCCGTGCGCCGTTGGATGAAAACCAAGTCAAAAGTTTCTTCACCCCAGTTTAGGCGATGACTCACTATCTTCTCCAAGCAGACCTGATGCAGGGGTCTTACCCACTCAACTGAACTGAAACTATGGAAGGAGCATCTCATAAAAAAACTGGTGAAGCCTATTTTTGGGTCACTTGGCGACAGCTTTAGGGAGAATGTGCCACATTTGGCACGAATTCGCCGATAACAATTGACACTTGACTTGACAGTTTGCATTGGATCGTCAAAATCGCTCGCCAAGAATAGTACTCCAAGGAATTTAAGTTTTAAAGATTGTTCCTGCAATTCTATTTTTTTAAAAGTACATGTTTCCGAAACTTCATTATATAAAGAACCTCCTAAAGCAATAATATATAAATTTTTGTGTTTAAAAATTTATTGAAAAAGTTGGTTTAAAATGCCTATTTTAACAGGTAAAGTATAGGATTGGCGGCTAAAGTTGGGTTGATCTTACAGGGTTGCCGCGCTTCACCGACCCTATTAGCGAGCGTTTCGATGCTCCTTCCAGAGTTTTAGTTCAGTTCAATGGTCTTACCCTGTACTCTTCTACTGTTTTGGAATTAGGGGGAAGCCTGAATAAGGCTGTAATGCAAGCTAAAAAAGAAGAGCCCTGTTTGGCGACTTTCTGACAAGCTTCATTTCGTTTCGCGCCAAGCATCTCCATGTTCTTCTTAACTCAATGTTTACATCCTGAGCCAACATTTCCAAGAAGGATTTCCCCTTCATCTATTCAAAAGTATCCCCGAATGTCGGCTTCGAATATCCTTTTAGGGTGTAGAGAAAAAGCGAGAATTGAAATTTATGGTCGAGGATTTTTCATACAGGTGTTCATAAAAGAAAGATAAATTGGCATTTTTTGTGTTCAAAAAAATGAATGTGAATACATGCAACATTGATAAAGTGTTGCAGTTTATTTTAATGTCATATAAAAGTAGAATTAATAGTTAAATGTGTTGTTTAGTAATTTAATTAGGAGATTCATGTATTAGTTTGGAGATGTTTGAATTCAGTAAACTAACATTTATTTTCGTGAATGGGGGGAGTTTTGTATGAATCAGTGAATGCGTTATAAATATTTCTGTGAGATAATATTTTTCCTTTTATATTTTGCCTAATATAAGGTAATGAAAGTATTACAATGGGGTTGAAAATCCGAAATAGAAATTTGATGTTTTCTACACATTTATCCCCGTTCATTGTCGACTTTCAATGATTGTAAATTCAATAGGACAAAAAGGTGCCAATAAAACTGTCGGGGCCTTCTTATCCTAGTTATATTTTGGAGAAAGTGAGTTGTGCGTCAGACCCTTCGCAAGAGGTCGTATGCAAATGCAGCCAAGCACCCTTGATTTGCAGCGCCATCTATCCACAACGCAGGGGAGCTGCCATAAAATAACATTCACTCAGCTGCTTGTTAGTTTAGTTTGAATTATCGTCGCACTAGAGCTACACGAGGGCTATTGGCGACGGGCGTTGTATTTAGAACCACAGTCAAGTGACAAGCCGACACCCTAGTAGGCACCCAACGCAACCGTTAAGGGCGACATCGTACGCAGCGTTAGGACTTTGAAGGATATTTAACGTGCACTCAAACCACACGTGGTATTATTCGTCGGACATTTTGGCTGCACGGGTCGTTTATAGGTCGGCAGTTATTTTGGCGATGCGCGGACCCGAACCTGTGATCTTCCGCATGCTAAACGAATGCCTAACCGACTGGGTTCCCCAACCCTTGTGAGAAAGTAAAACTAAGATGTAGGGTCGGTACCGGTCATTGTCCATATAAACGATTGTAAATTCAATTTGACGAAGTCACCAATAAAACGCGCTGGACCTTATACCCAAGTTATACTCTCAGATGTCGACTCGTCGCTCGAATGTGATTTTAAATCACGATACGCCTTTTTAAGTACGTCATAGCCCTCATACAGCTGTAGTGCGACGATAATTCAACGCAACCTGTTATTCTCTATAGAAAGGGAATTTTGCAACTAATCCTTTCACAAGAGGTCGTATTCAAATGCAATCCAAGCACCCTTAATTTGCAGCGCCATCTATCCACCAACATAGGGAGCTGCCATACAATAATATTCACCCAGCTGCCCGATAATAATTACTGATTGACTCGGTTGCCGGTCCTTCTCCTCTCGCGCAGATTGAAGTCCAATTTGACTGCCCTCGTGTTTGGACACTTGATAATTCGGAGAGTCAGTGGAAGTGAACTAAGATGTAGGGTAAAACTAAGATATAGGGTCCGGATCGTTCACTGTCGACTTTCAACGATTTTAAATTCAATTTGACGAAATTGCCAATAAAACGCGCCGGTCCCTATACCCTAGTTATACTCTCAGATGACGACTCGTCACTTGAAAGTGGTTCTTAATTACAACGAGCGTCACCAATAGCCTCCGTGTAGCTCTAGTGCGACGATAATTCAACTCAACTAGTTATACTCTGGTGAAAGTGAGTTTCGCAACTAGTCCTTTCACAAGAGGTCGTATTCAAATGCACCCTTAATTTGCAGCGCCATCTATCCACAACATAGGGAGCTGCCATACAATAATATTCACCCAGCTGCCCGATAATAATTACTGATTGACTCGGTTGCCAGTCCTTCTCCTCTCGCGCAGATTGAAGTCCAATTTGACTGCCCTCGTGTTTGGACACTTGATAACTCGGAGAGTCAGTGGAAGTGAATTAATCGACGCTTGCAAACACCAATTACTCTGGCGTGTCTGTAAATCACGAGTGACAACTTGCACGAAAGGGACGGTTGAGCGGGGGGGTACGGATAATCGAATTGTGCGGATGAGGTAATTGTAATTGAATGATTTTGGTTGGTGCAGGTTCAGTGGCTGAATGAAATAAGAGATCATTACTGCAATGTCGTTATACGTAAAAGTAGAAGTTTTTTTGCGTTAATTTTTAAGGGAGCGATGGAATAGTTCACGTTGGGTGAATTTAATGTTAGCGGACGTGAAAATGAATTTTTTCAATGGGGTGTTTTATTGGTCGTAAGCGTTTGCAGAGTCTGCATATTCCCCAGGACTGAGAGCCATTTCTGTGGCTCCATCTAGGCGACTGTAGCTACCAATTTTGATGCTCGGATTACAACCAATCTGAGCTCTCTGTGGATATTTAAGTAGGCCGAGATTTTTTTTTTAATTTTGCCGAAGGAACCCACCCTAAATGGGTACTCAATGAATCTTTTACATGCCACATAGAGATAGATTGCGGCTGCGGATCCCAGTTGGTAAGGCTCTTGTTGTGCTTGCTGTAAGTCCCAGGTTCGTTCACGGGCATTGCCAAAATATCTGCCGATCTATAAACAGTCGGTACAGCCAAAAGGTCCAACGAATAAAATACCCCGTGTAGGAGGAGTGCACAATAAATATGCTCTAAACGTCTCTATAATGCGTGCGATGTCGTTCCTAAATGTTGCATTGGGTGCCTCTTCAGGGGTCGGCTCGTCACTCGACTGTGGTTTTAAAATAAGACTCCCTTTGCCATTTGCCCTCGTGTAGCTCTAGCTACATCCAAGCTAGCCTGACGATTTCTCAACTTATTAAAATACCTAACTAAACTATAATATAAAACTAAATTAAAATACAGTCCCTGGACAAATTATTAGACGCAGTGCAAGATTTCATGTATCAATCAATGATGAACAAAATACCTTTAGAAGGACATTTGTGTTCATAAACTTAAGCTATTGAATAGAAAGTACTATCTGCTATACTTAATATATATACCGACATCTTTTTTAATGATATGGCATTCTTCGGTATGTTTTCATCATTACTAAAAAATACAGGGCGTCTAATAATTTATCCAGGGTCTGTAATCATATGACATGAGTGCCCACGATTTTTTCATCCAGAAAATCTAATGACTCAGACGGTGTAAAATATGAGTAAATAAAAACTGTTTTAAAAATTGATCACCAGATGGCGACAGGAATTTTCTTCCGTTCGCATCTGGCCTCTGTAATATTTTTAATCTTCTTGAATAAATGTTCTAAGCAATAAGACGTATGAAATGATTCTCTTCTAAAACTTCTACGCAGTTAGTTGAACTAAGTGAAACAAACCCTTGAAAGTTTCTTTATAGTGCCGAAACCCGGGATCCTTCGGAATATTTGAACGATGACCGAACTCTTTACTAAAATCTTTAAAAATTGAAGAAAAGAAAAAGACGGGGCTCGAATCCGCAAACTTGGGCTTACGAGGCGGACACGCAATACCTCTCAGTCACTGAGACGCTAACAGAACATGATAATGTTAACTTAATCAGTCAATCTTTAAGTTTCAATTTATAATATTTATTTACAAGGACAAAAATCAAAACTTTGTAGAGCAATGCAAGTTATGAGAAAATAGCATTTTTTTCAGATTTTAATCACCCTTATTTCATTAACAATAGAGCAATATATAAAAAAGAATTATAAAATTTTTAATTTATTGTAGCCATAGTGCCATTTGCGCATGACCGTATATTTTTTAAAAAAAAAGAACCTTATGACCTCAGACATTTTTAACCAGGAGCTTAATCATTGGCGTGTTTTTGTTCTATTGAATTTACGATCGATGAAAGTCGCCAATGAATGGGTCAGTTTAGTTTAGTTTAGCTTGAATTATCGTCGCACTAGAGCTACACGAGGGCTATTGGCGACGGGCGTCGTATTTTTAGAACCACAGTCAAGTGACGAGCCGACACCTGAATGTGAATAGGCACCCAACGCAACTGCTAAGGGCGACATCGTACGCAGCGTTAGGACTTTGAAGGATATTTAACGTGCACTCCCTCCACAAGGGGTATTATTCGTCGGCCACTTTGGCTGCACGGGCCGTTTATAGGTCGGCAGTTAATTGGCGATGCCCGGACCCGAACCTAGGACCTTCCGCATGCTAGGCAAATGCCTAACCGACTGGGCTCCCCAGCCCCCAATGAATGGGTCGGATCCCACATCTAAGTTATACCTTAGATAATGTGAGATTTGTGCAACTATATCCTTTATGCATGGGTGTTTTTTACTAGTAATAAATAGGGTGACAAGACGTACTGCATTTCGCAATACACTTTGGTTTTTATTGAGTTTGTTATTAAGTTTGTTATTCAAGTGTCCAGCAACACAATTTTACAAATTGCCTCAGTTTTAGCTTCCACACTACGTTTATAACGTAAAAAGTGGAAGGTTTTATAATCGTTCAGTCCGTCTTTCTTTCACCCACTTTCATAGTCCAAACTACATATGCTACAAGCAAGTGCGATACGGCAAATAAATTCAGCAAGATTCAGCCCATCGAAATTAGAAGACATTGAAAATCTCAGAAAAAAAATCGAATTCGAAGTACTTTAATTATTTAAAAAACTGCAAAATGTAATGCTCATTTAAAAAGCATAAGATGAAATTTTCATTAGAATTAAATCACCATTGCCATTCGCAACAATCACTCGAGAAACTTTAATTCTTTTAAATAAATTACAAAATTTTGTGACATCGATCAGTTTGAAATGACGTCAAATATATTTTACTACGAGATTCTTTGTATATTGATATGAAATGTTTTCATTCTATTTAAAAGCGAGGAATGTTTCATACTTATTCTTTGAAATATAAATTAATTTTTGAAAACGATAATAATTATTGAAGAAATAATTATTGAATTTTCGAAATAAAATAAATGAAATTAGTTACATTTGGCGTGCAAATGTTTAATATAGAATAAATACTGTGTTTGGCGCGTTTTTCAGTGTGTTCATCACTTAAATGTTCTGTGAAAGCGGGTTAAGTGACAGATTTTGTTACAAGCCTATTTTAATTTTTATAGTTTCTTCAAACGAAACCAACGTTATTAAAATATGATTTATGAAATTTTAATGATGATTTCATAGTAAAAAAGTTAATCACTGAAGCAAATCTCGCCAGGCAAGTAAAAAAGCAGTTTCATTAAGAACCTCCCAATTTTTAAAAGTACATGAACATACATAAACGAGCATGTTAGACTCGAATAATGTAAATTTATATTTTCTTGCGAATGCATAGCGAGTTTTTTTTACTTAATGCGAGTTTTCAGATATTAGATATAGAATTCAATCAATTCAATACATTCAATTTTTATCACCCCCTCCCAAAATTTATCTGTTTTTTTTTTTTTGTGAACACCTGAATGAAAAATTCTTTCCCATAAATTTAAATTCCAACTTTTCTCTGAATCTAAAAACATTCAAAGCCGACATTTTAAGGATCCTTTTGAATGTATAAAGGAGAATTATTTGAAAATGTTTGCTGATGAAAAGAGGTAAATAGATCTATGAACCCTGCTATTTATCACTACCAAAGCTTTTTGTAGTCCTGCTTATCTTTGATAAAAATAATTTCAAAGCAATATTTTGATATGTCTATCTTTGATAAAACCAACTTCTTTCTTAAATTTATGATTGTTTGATTCATATTCAAGCGATAAATTGCATCAAAAATAAAAAGGAAAAATCCAGCTTAACGTTTTTTAAAACTAATAGTTTTCATGCTATAAAATAAAGAGACTTCGCATGCACATAATCTTTCTTTCGCTTTTGGGGATTGCATTTCAGTAAGTTTTCGAAACCGACTTTAACACTTTTGCAACGCAAGATTTTTGTTTCCGTGTAATATATGACTAGCTTTATAAACCCGGCGTTGCACGGGTGTACCCTTACGGTTATTGTTTTTTTTATGTAACCAACTGATCCCCTCTCCACTGGTCAGCACTTCATCAGTATATTATACTCTCCTCCCATTCATATATCTGAATTAATTTTAAAATAAAGAAGTCCGATTGTATCCAGACCTTTCTAAGAGTTAGTTGGCTTTCCCATAGGCCCTGTTAAAATTGCCAGAATAGCTATGATATGATGGCCAGTCTCTATTTGCCCTCTTACACCCGAAAATGCCCAAAATGGGGTAAACATTCCACTCCATATTCGACCACTCGACAGGGATGGGGAACCCAATCTGTAAAGGCGTTCGCCTTGCATGCGATAGGTCCCAGATTCGGGTCCGGGAATCGTCAAATTAACTGCCGATCTATAAACGGCCCATTCAGCCACACCTGTCCCGTGTCCCGAATAATACCCCGTGTGGTGGGAGTGCACGTTAAATACTTTTTCGAAGTCCCGACGCTGCGTACGATGTCACCCTTAAAAGTTGCATTGGGTGCCTACTCAGGTGCTGGCTCGTCACTTGACTGTGGTTCCAAATTAAGACGCCCGTGTCCAATAGCCATCCTGTATAGCTCTAGTGCGATGATAACTCAATCTAACACTAACCCATACAAATGAATGGGAATAGCTACCCTACGTTAAATTATCAACTTCGCCAAAAGCCTCCAATGCAAAATTCAATCGGCCAGTATATATCTTAGCTGTACCAAATTGCCAGTTTCATAAACATAAAGTACATAGCTATACGTAAAGGGAATTTATATTTCTTGGATGTATTTATCAGATCTAGAATAGTTATCGCCTTTACTGTCATGAGACATGGTAGCAATATCTTCATTTCTTACCATTTGTAAACATCAATTAAATTAAATTCGAAAACAAAAAAAATGAAAAGATTTAAATTCAATAAATAAAATAATGATATTCAAATAAAAATCCTACCCAGTAAACTCATGTGCTATTCCATGTTTTTACTTAATTTTTCGTTCAAGCTGACCGCGCTGAAATTTCTTTTAAATTGAAATAAAGAGTATAAATTCTAATCTTACAATGCTATTCCTATGGAAAAAAAGTCCTCATATTTACACACTAAAAGGAAGAAACGCTACTAAACTAAAACTCAAATGAATAGTTTAGTATCTTTTCTTCCTTTTAGTGGGTAAATATGAGGACCAATGTTGTGAAAAAGTTTTTCTTTTTACAAAACTTGAAGAGTTACTCTAAAAATCGCATTTATGAAAAACAAATTAATTTTTTCGCATAAAAAATGTATAAAAACACTTTGAAAAAAAAAGATATCCCCCGAAAGATGAAAACAACGATGACGTCAGAGATATATCTCTTTCAAATATAAAGGAACAAAACGAATAGCTGAATGCAAAAAAAGGGGGTCATGAACACAGGAAAACTTTCCTCAATGCTTTTTCTATCACTAAAATGTTAAAAAAAGAAAGAGTAAGGGAAAATTATCCTATAAACAACGCATCCTTTTTACATTTAGTGATTTAATTAAAGTGTTTACGATGAAATATTCTAAACTACTTCTACTATCTAACTATTCTACTTCTTCTAAACTTCTAAAACTGAATCTATGAACTCTAGGTTTGCTGGATCTGTGAAGCCATCTAATGATTTTTCGATAAAAAGCTAATTAACTTCGCAAAATAAGTACTTCAAAGACACTTTTTTAGTAAAGGATTCGTGGTAATATTTTTCTAAAAACCCATTTAAAGAATTTTTAATGGAAAAAATACATGAAATTACGTAAACCATTTGTATAACATTGCATTGTCAAAGCATAGAAAAGAAGAAAAGAGGATTCGAAGAATTAGAAGCAATAAAAGCATAGAATCAGTAGAGAAGTTTTCCATTTCATTTATAATTTCAAAATCTACTTTATAAAACTCGATTTTTTGTATTTATAGAAAATAAAAACAGTAATCCAAATACATTATTTTTTAAAGTCAAACTACTTTAATAAAAAAAGTTGCAGTATAAACTTTTTTTAAAATTAACATGATATTGCGAAAAATATTATTTTTTTCTTAAAAATTAGAAAACAAATATTCTTATACGTAAATAAACTGCTCAAGTATGGTAGTTGAGCTAATGCTTAATCTGGCAGAACATTAGTTAATAATAAATTAAATCTGGATTATATACTGAAAAGATACTAATAGTAAAGGATGAAATAATCAGTGAATGTGTAATGGGTAAATAATCAGTGAATGCCTAATGGGTAAATAATCAGTGAATGCCTAATGGGTAAATAATCAGCGAATGTCTAATGGGTAAACAATCAGTGAATGTCTAATGGGTAAACAGCCAGTGAATGTATAATGGGTAAATAATCAGTGAATGTCTAATGGGTAAACAACCAGTGAATGTATAATGGGTAAATAATCAGTGAATATCTAATGGGTAAATAATCAGTGAATGTCTAATGGGTAAAAAACCAGTGAATGTATAATGGGTAAATAATCAGTGAATGTCTAATGGGTAAATATTAAGAAATACGAGTATAGGTTAGGTTAAGTTGAATCATCGTGGCACTAAATTTTAAAACAAACGTCATTTAATACAAAATATTAATTTTTGTCCAAAAAATATGTATTTAAATTTCAATTTAATTAAACAAGAATTAAAAAACATGTTAGAATTTGCCTGTATTGGTTTTTTGAAAAAACCTAAATGTAAACCTTTTATAACAACAAGTAAGAATATATTACGTTAAGTTACAAAACATTATAACGAAAAGTACCCAAAGAATTTTTTTAAAAATAATTGCATAAACTAGGCACACAAAAAAATATTACTTGCATTACAAAGCAACAGAATTTATTTATTAGTTATGGTATTCATTTTTAAATTCTAAAATGAAACCTGTCACTTCTTAAAAATCTCCCCAACATAAACCTAATACTTGAAAGGTGTAGAAAGTATATAACGTTTATATAGGACCCGGTCCTTTCTTTTGGCGACTTGTTTATTTAAATTAACAATTGTCAAAACTCGTCAATAAACAGAGTGTACCTTATTTAGTTATACTTTGGAAACTGAAAGTTTTGAAAATACATTCAGGTTTTTTTACTAAAACAAAGTAATATGTTTTAAAGTAATGTGTCGTAAGAGAATGTTTTTATATATTTGTATACATCTATATTATTGTTTAACAAGTGGGCGTATTAATTTGAAACTAAAAACCCAAATTTTTTGCTCCGAATTATTTCCAAACCCTAAAACCAAAAAAAATATATGCATAAAATAATGCTATTATAGCATTTTTTTTTGTTTTTTTTTTGTTTGGTTTTGGGGTTTTTTTCAATTACACCAATCACTGAATAAATTACATATTTATTATAAATTAAAGCAAGGTTCTCCTTTTAAAGGATTTTCTTAATCGGATTATGTATATTTAAAAAAAAAATATTTTTTTATATGACATAAAAGGATTAAAATATAGTTTTAACATAGGGATTAATATACTGTTTTAACAAATTTTTAAAAAAGCTATGTTTTAAAAAATAGTTTAAATGTTTAACGAATCTCAATATTCTTTAAACTATGAGTTTACATTTACCTAAATTTGTATTCATTATCAATTTTATTGATTCTAAAGTATTTATACCCATGGTAGCATTTGTATTGATCACAGTATTTATGATAATAAAAACATCAGAAAAGAAACATGGGCAGTACTTAAAAAAAAAACTAAATTAACATTCTTTTCAAAAGGTGGCCAAACTAAGCAGCAGCAAAAATATTTTTTTTGTGCAGATATTTTTCGATCTAAATTAAAAGGTAAAGCAATTAAACCTCTTTTGTTAGTCATAAAAAAATCAAAGAACTCGAGTAAAAAAAAAGAAAAATTCATAAGAAAAAAAACATGTGTATTCCTGAGAGAATAAGCCTAAAGTCTAGTTTAAAAGCGATAACGATACTATAGTAATACTTAATCGATAGTTAAATATCCGTTTTCTGCTCCAGAGAACAAAGCAACGGAAAATTTAATTAAACACATTTCCGTTTTCAGCCAGAAAACATTTTGACATTCCCTTATAACTTTTGGGTTTGTTTAATTTTCGAAAAGCTTGTTAAATTCTCAGATAAAACAAAGAAAACGCGCATGTGATAATTATTTAATTATTTTGTACTGAATAATTTGTGTGTGGGATTGTTTTTCTTTAAAAAGACTGGGTTTTGAAATTTTGGAGGTAATTACTATTGATTTTAAAGTACTTTTTAGCAAAGCAGGCGAAAATTTGTTTTATTCGTACTTTTTAAATAATAAAAGGGTCATTACTTCAAAACAAATTATTCATAATCATAAATGTTTTTTTATTCAAAATTGCCTTATTTATTATATTTTTGAGCTCTTGTTTAATTATTCTTTATAAAAAAATTTATCCACAGGTTTTTAAAATTAAAATTTAATAATTAGTAATAATATTGAATTATAAAAGATTTGAATTGTTGCGCATGCTTAAAATATACATATTTTCTCATTGCGTTTCAAATACTAAATTTAAGGTTTGTCCTACATCTACACTCTTAAAACAAACGAGCGGTTTTAACTCAGTCTGAGTTAATTTCCACTCCTTTCCGTGCCGAAAATGCACTTCTCCTATAGGAGTGAATTTAACTCTTGTTTTCAGAGGGTAATTCTATTTAATAAAATTTATATCTTTTTGTGCGATTAAAGAAATCTTTATCTACAACATTAAATAAAAATTTATATAAACGAACCATTTATCTTCTTTTTACAAAATATATAATAAAATAAGGGGAAAAAATATTAGAAAATGGCACAATTCGTTTTTACCCTGTGTTAAGTTTTCTCTGCTACAAAACTGCATGCAAGGAAAAACAAGTTTTGCAGATACGAATATGCGTTGCCGAGATGAAGTAATGCAGAAGAAAATGCGTGTTAGGCATAAGTAAGTTTGAAAAGAGCCGAAATATTCCACGCAATAATAGATGCTTAAGAAACAAACGATTTATGATTAAATGAAATTATATGTTTTAGAATTTAAACTAATGCAATTTCGAAGTCAAATCAGCAAAACCAATTTGGTTTAAATATTTGCTAATACACTGCTCAAAACAATTAGGGGAGCACATTGGGTACTTTTGTTAGCACTTTCAGTTCCAACGTTTTATTTTTTATTCTAAAAATCTAAAATTTGTGAAATAGATTCAGTATGCATCCAAAATGAAATGGTAAAAAACAGGGGAAAAAATCTTAATTTTTTAACTAAAATTTAGGAGGAAAAAAATTGGAGTCATAAATTTTGAATAAATTATAAGAATAATTTTTTTTCAAAACATTATTTGTTAAAAAAAAGTTTAAATCAATTTTAAACATCTAAGAATGCAAGCGTGAAGAATTTAGGGTGAATTTATTTCATAAAATTTTTTGGGAGTGAATTTTATTTTTACCATGTTTCATGTTTTCATTTAATTAAAACAAACATTATTTAATTCTTCAAAAGACATGATTCTTCCATCTAACGATACATTAGTACGAGCTCAACTTAGTTAGAAAAAAAATCGCAAGCTGATGATTCCAAATGGAATCATTGGGGGGGGGGGGGGGGGGGTAAAAGGGTTTAAACCATGCATTCCCCTAATTCTTTTGAGCAGTGTAGAAACTAGGCATGTGTAGCAGGACATGACTTTTAATTAACACTCAATAAATCTATACATCTTAAGGTCATTATATACACTTTAAGGTTGTTTCAATAACTTTAAAACCTGAAAACGTTTTTGGCAGCTACCCTTTGAACAAGCTCGAATTTCTCAAAAACCTTATTATGACGTTCGACAGGTGCTAGGAACAAGTGTAACAAAGTTAAAGTCTGTATACCTTTTCATTTTTCATCAATACCTTTAACGCCAAAAAAGTTCAATAACAAATACCCTTTGCGCATGCGATGTTTTCTCATGAGCCTTATTATGGCTTCTAAAATGTACTAGGAACTCGTGTACCAAATTTAAAGTACGTAGCTTTAATTGTCCGATTCGTAAAAAGATATCAGACAGACACCATATGTTCTAAAACCCTTTTTAGAATTAGTATCCTTTAAAACATGCACACAAAAATTTTATCTTTATTTCGGATTTTAGCCCCTTCTCAAAACTTTCACAATCTTATATTTCGTATTAAATAATTAAATGAATGAAATCAAGACTCAAAAAATAAAAACATACCACGTGCTCTCAAAATTCACATGACTTGGACAATCATGTTTGATCAATTTCGGATTCCCAAAACTCAGTCCTCGCTTCACCAAAAGATCTTTGCCGTTTCTCAAGTGTAAAATAGCAAAGTGTTGTCAAGCGTTTGTGCAAATAATGTCTGTTTAATATCCGTTGTTTGTGCAAATTAAATCCGTTTATTTTTTAGTTTTGTCAAACAAAACCAACGTAAATAAAATATGATTCACACACACGTACATACAGGGTGGTTATAAAATAACGCTCGCTATTCGGAGTGGTCTGAAGCTTGAATGAATAATCCGAATGCAACAAGCATTGAGACACTTACTAATCAAGAAGGGGGGAAAAGAATGGAATCATAAAAAAGGCCCCGGGTGGGGCTCCGGGAACTCGTCTCTTGACCAGGGTTCTAAATTACGAGGCGTAGCCAATTATGGCCAATTACCTGGTCAAGAGACGAGTTTCTTTTTTATGATTCCATTCTTTTCCCCCCTCCTTGATTAGTAAGTGTCTCGATGTTTGTTGCATTCGGATTATTCATTCAAGTTACCGACCTCTCCGAATAGCGAGCGTTATTTTATAACCACCCGGTATATAGAGGATTTCATAGTCGAAAATGTCATCACTGAAACAAATCTGGAGAGGTAATTTTAAATTAATGCAACCCCGAAATCAAATGAGCAACTCCAATTTAGTTTAAATGTTTGCTTATAAAAACCAATCATATATAAAGACATACCACTTGCTCTCCTCAAAATTCCACATGACTTCTCCAATCATGTTGGATCAATTTCTGATTCCCAAAACTCAGTCCTAAAGGTCTTTGGCCGTTTCTCAAGTGTAAAATAGCAAAGTGTTGTCAAGCGTCAAATATCCCGGCGTCGGACAAGCGATCAGGTCAAACTCGGAGCCGATCAGGTCAAATTCCAGGCCCGAGTTAAACCTTGGGAAGATGAATGGATGCCGTTAATTAATAGGGGTTAATTAATCAAGTTCGCGGTCTCGTATTTTCGGGGCTCGGTGGTTTATCGAGATTCGGCAATTACCGGGTGGTTTGGATAACAGAGGGGATAGACGGTTTGAAAAATAGTTAAATTTAATTATATAACATGTTTGATAAAAGGAGGTACACTTTATAGTGTTTTGAACAATTCAACAAATCATATTTAACTTTGCTTGTTTGTTTTTATTGTATTAAAATTAAATAAGTACTTTTTAACGCTTTGCGCGTTATCCATATTTGATTAAAAAAAATTATGAATTAAATTATTACTTTTGAACGTTCTACAGTCCCTGGACAAATTATTAGACTCGCTGAATTTGGTTTTTAGTAATTTTATGTTTCTTAAGAGTTTTTATGCAATAATGGTATATTTAAACTACAATATATTATTGATTTTTATTTAAAAGAATTTTTGTAGACTACATATTTGTATTTATTTTAAGATAATTATGATTAATTATAATTAAGATTAATTTATATTAATTATTTATTATAAGATTATTTATGTGTGGAATCATCATCCTCAAATGCAGGGGACAGTACAGTCTTGCATTGATAGAATGCCGCGCAGAATTAAAGCTTTGATAGCGGCTAAAGGTGGCTCAACTGAATATTGACTTTTACTAACATTAATTTCACTTTTTTTAAAACTTAATAAACTTATGCTTTTCTAAATTAATGCTGTTTTATTTATGTCAAATAAATCGGTAATTGATTAGATAATATAAAAATAAAAAAAAAAAAACAAATCAATTTAAAATAATAAAACGGTACAATATCACCCGGTAATTAATATTTTACATGAAATCTTGCAGTGCATCTAATAATTTGTCCAGGGACTGTATGTTAGCCATATTTGGTAAAAGGAAGAACACTTTATAGTGTTTTCAGCAGTTCAACAATTCATATTTAACCTTGATAGTTTTTATTTTTATATTTTATTGAAATGAAATAATTATTTTTTGACGTTTTATGTTTGATGAAATGAAGAATATTTTATAGTAGCTTCAACTATTCGTGTTTCAGTTTATTCTTTTTTTTTAAAATTATAATTGTAAATGATTTGGAATTCAGATTTAATTAAAACAAATGCTAAATTTGGACGATTTGAAAAATGGTGAAATTTAATTATACAACCCGAGACATGTTTGATAAAAGGAAGAATACTTTATAGTGTTTTCAACAATTCCTATTTAACTTTCCTAGTTTTTTTTTTTATTTTATTAAAATTAATTTTTACATTTTTAACGTCTAATGTTCAGGTTTTAGTTAATGTTATTTTACCGAAATTATATGATTAGTAATTTCACGTAAGCTACGTTTAATAAAGGGAAGAATACTTTATTATGACTTTTACGATTCATGTTTCAGTTAATGTTATTGTATTAAATTGGTGATTTTTCTTTTAAAATTAAAAATCAAAAGTAGCTATTGTAATGATTTAGTGACTTAAAGATTCAAATTTCTTAATAAATATAGAAATTCTAATGTAATTACGTCTATATACGTTTGCATCTATCCGACATAGGAAGAACACTTTATAGTGTTTTCAACAGCTCAACAATTGACCCCCCTTCCAAAATCGGTTCTATCCATCGGATCTTAAAAATTCTTTTTTGTTAGAAATCTATGACCTCAGATACCCAACTTTCATACTTTTTGTTCGTATGTCTGTACGTCCGGACGGACATAAATCTACTATCTGTCGGCGAATTTCCCATTGAATTAGCATTGAAATTCAATTTTGAGTCATTTAAATCACTGTTGCCAAATCAACAATGGCATGAGAAACTTTATTTATTTAAACATATTTGAAGCAAAATAAATTTTCATGTATCGTTTGGAATGACGTCATAAAATGTAGCACAATTGATTCTTTGATTGTTCATATTGTTTACCAAGAAAGCGGCAAGGCATACTTTTGCAAAACAATTATGCTTAGTTTTAATTTACATTTCTTATTTTTTTTAATGCAGTTCGGAGTAGTTTCATTACTTTTCTTATTAATAAATATTTAATTATTCTTCGAACTACAAATAAAACGCAGACGATAATAAGCAGACGATAAATAATATTAAGTTAATTTGCGAAAGAATATTAAGGAAAATAGTTGATTTTGGCTTTTAGAAGTTTAAATTATAGCTGGGTGCTGTGTTTCGATTTTTTCTAATGCGTATAAATCTAGTGTAGAAACGGTTGTTGATGATATTACTGTTAGGAACCTAGTTTTTTCAAGATTAAAACTTCAGTAAGTATTTAAGTAACAGGAATGTAGGCTATTTTAGTTCTATATGAACTTCTTGTTACTTATGTTATGGTATTAAAATTATATGATTACTATTTAAAAAGTTCAATTCATGTTCAATGTAAAGAATAATGCATTATTGACAGCATCATTGGCTCACGTTTCCGTTTTTGTTATTGTTTTGAAATTATATGATTATTATTGTAACGTTTTACTTTAGCCACATTTAATAAAAGGATGGATATTTAGAGTAACTTCAACAATTCATGTTTCAACTTATACTATTGTATTAAAACTATATACTTAGAGTTTCAAATCTGTCTTAAGGGGACACGGTACCACTTTCAAATTTTTTTTTAATTTTGACATATTCACTATAAAATTGGTGATTTATTAGTTCAACCTATATTTTAAAACAATATATGACAAAAAATTTTTAACTATTTTAATTTTTAAGTTATTTAATTTTTTTTTTTTATAAATTTAACTTTTTTAAAATGCTAAGGCTTTTTTAAATACAAAATATTTTAACCCATTTTTATTGCCTCATGTAATCTTTAAAAACTGTTTTCACATAAGAATTGGTATCTAGATTTGATTTATCTTCAGTAGTTGTTTCACAAAAAATATTTATCTAGAAAATCTCAGTTTGTTTAGCATATTTGGAAAATTTCGACTTTAGTATTCTTTCATAAAAAAAAGTATTACTTTTAAAAACAATTTTGATACCAATTCTTAATGCCAACATATTTGACAGACAGCATACAAACTTCCTTAGACTTTTATAAATAATAAAAAAAAACTTTAGCGTTTTGAAAACCTTGTCATCAAGGAAAAATGAACACCGAGAAAAACACGTTTAAAGTTTTCATTCGTTTGCATTTTTATCCTACCTTTCCGCATAAAAAGTGGAATAACTTTTTGTAATATAATATAACTACACTTTTGAAAATTGGTAGACTTATTAAGAAGATTCCAAACTTTAATTTTAGCAAACAAAAAAATTGTAAATTTTTCCGTTGTTAAGGTACTGTGTCCCCTTAATAAAAATAGAAATTCTAATGCAAGTACGACTATATACGTTTGTATCTATCTGAGGATTAATTCAAGCTTCTCTGGTTCATCCTTTAATACAACGTCCATATCTGGTACAATATCAAAGGGGACAGCACCAATTACGATTCCATATCTCTTGGTTTTTCCCAGAATTATTTACGGCTCAGGGATTTCTCATAACTCTTTGTTCCAGTCACAAGGAAAGTACATAGATGGAAGATATTGGCTGTGTTATAAGAGTAAATGGAACTACTATTTCAATGGTGGTGCTTTATTATAAAATATTTGTTTTAGTTGTGTTAGACCCTAAAGTATAGCTCCATACTTTAAATATAATTTAGTTTCAATTAAAATATAATTAAGTTTTATTTAATTTTTTTATTTTCTTAAATTGTATATTAATACATTCGTTTTGGGTTTTCTTATATTTTGTTTTAATAATAAAAAATATTTTAAAGGGAAACAAGAAGTTTATAAAGAACTAAAATAGCCTACTTTCCTGTTACTTAAATACTTACTGAAGTTCTAATCGGGAAAAACTAGGTTCCTAACAGTAAATATCATCAACAACCGTTTCTACACTAGATTTATACACATTCGAAAAAAAATCGAAACACAGCATCCAGCTATAATTTAAACTTCTAAAAGCCAAAAGCAACAATTTTCCTTAATATTCTTTCTCAAATTAACTTAATATTATTTTTCGTCTGCGCGATTTATTTGTAGTTCGAAGATCAATTAAATATTTATTAATAACAAAAGTAATGAAACTACTCCAAACTGCATTAAAAAAATATAAGAAATGTAAATTAAAACTAAGCATAATTGTATGCAAAAATCTGCCTTGCCGCTTTCTTGGTAAACAATTAATGAACAATCAAAGAATCAAATTGTGCTACATTTTATGACGTCATTCCAAACTGATTCATGAAAATATTATTTTGCTTCAAATATGTTGAAATAAATAGTTTCTCATGCCATTGTTGATTTGGCAACAGTGATTTAAATGACTCAAAATTGAATTTCAATGCTAATTCAATGGGAAATTCGCCGACAGATAGATTTATGTCCGTCCGGACGTACAGACAGACGGACAAAAAGTATGAAAGTTGGGTATCTGAGGTCATAGTTTTCTAAAAAAAAGAATTTTTAAGATCCGATGGATAGAACCGATTTTGGAAGAGGGAACGGACAGACGGACGGATATCGACCGCATGTCAATAATTACTTTTTCATTTTTTATTTCTTTCGAATTAAAAAAAGAAAAGTAGGCTAAAAATTATTAACAACTAGTTTAATAGGTTGAAGTGAGAGAATTGAGATAAACTTGAACAATATGCCTCGTGAAAACCCAGTAGTATTATATCAAAAAATTTAAAATTCATGTACGTAGTTCTATCCTTAATGTAGTACATCTTGCTTTAATTTGAATTCATTTGTCATCTTTAATATGTTCTAAAATGAAGAATAATAGTTAGTATATAGAACAATCTTTGTTTCAGATCTTCTTAAACGTTCCCACACATTTGTCTAAATGAACAAATATTATGATCCAGACCAATTGCAACGGCTTCAGTAGTTGTTCAAACTTAAGCAAATAACTATTTTCATTAACTTCTCTCAGATTTTATAATTAGTCTTTACCGTTTGCTAAATTTGTTTGCAGTTCGAAGAATAATGATGTAATATTTTTAAACAGATATATTTTAGTCGCCACAATTTGCCATTTACATTAATTTTCTTTTGAAAATTCAGTTGTTATGTATTGTTTGTTAAATTAATTTACAGTTCCAAAAATAAATAATTAGTAAAATTGATGCTTTAAAAATAAAAGCGAAACTTTTAAAGAACAACGAAATTAGAATTCTTTATGCATCTTTCTTCATACATATAATGAACCATCAAAAGAACTCTATTGTGATATTACAACAATCCAAACTGAATTATATCACATAAATAAATATTCTTTCAAGAATTTTATTTTAAATAGTTTCTCGTACGTTTAACGAAATGGCAACAGTGAAAATATTGAATAAAAATGGAATTTGCATGTTATTTCAATGTAGATTAAATTTTTAGTTATTTAAATTTTAAATATACTTCTAATTAAAAATTTTAATGAAATTTGGGGTGAAGCCTAAACTGATTTTTTGCTTCAAAATGACGTATCCCACTTGTTTTTGAGACTTGCGGTTCGTTCTGTGAAAGTGGGTGACAGACAGACGGACGGACAGACAGACGGACGAACTGAACGATTTTAATACCTTCCACTTTTTACGTTATAAACATAATGTGGAAGTTAAAAGGGGGCGTCCATTAATCATGTGATGTGATTTTGACGGGGTTTTTAGCCCGTGAAAAACAATCACGTAACGGATGAAGAGAAAATTTGTTTAACTTTTAACCCTACGGAATTGGGCTTCTACGTCTCTAGTTCAATTCCTCATCTATGGTTCCCACCACATATCTGTATTTCAATATTCGAACTACAAATCATTTTACAAGAATATAAAAAAATACAGTAGAGTCCCTTTTATCCGAATCCCGGTTATCCGAAATTCGGCTTAACCGAAAGGCCCTGGATTTTTATTTTGCTAAAATATGAAATGCATACGCATAAAGAAATACACAAAAAATAAATACGTACCTACAAAGTTGGATTTATTTCTCAAAATATGCAGATTTTTTTTATTTTTTTGCTACTCAATTTTGGTCTGTTTTAAAGCAGACCTGCCCCGCCATCTTTTAAACAAGAGAACGTCTGAAGTACTGGCTTTTATCTTGCGCTTCTATGAAACTAAATATAAGGGCCTGATCTAAGATTTTTGTAGCTTCCGTATGCGAAATGCTGCATTTGCTAGACTCGGAATTAGGAAGCGCTTCATAGGTCCTTTTCGGACAATAAGAACGAGGCGAACACTCTGACTTCAAATTTTCTCTTCTCCAGCGATTTTCTAGGTGTGAAGTGGATGATTCCCGATTATCCGAAAATTCCTATGGAGTCTCGATTAACCGAAAGTGCTTCGGTCCCGTACCTTTCGGATAAGCGGGTCTCTACTGTAATCAAAGACAAGTCAATGATAATGTTTCTGACGTTTCTCAGAACCTTTAAAGATGACAAGCCTATAGTAATAGATTCAAGTGTTATAAAAACAAGTCATTAACTTTTCAATTTTCCTAAAATGTACTTCGTAAGTTAAAGGATGAAAAAAATAAATAAGGTTTTCGTAGTGGAAAATTTAAACATGGGCTAACAAAACCAATAAAAATGTTTAAAAGAATTTTTTTTTTCTAATTATGTCGAATCGTTGTTTTCTTGTAATAATAGAATTCTCGAAAGAATTTTATGTTTCTGGAGCAACGGAAAATAATGAGTTTTGAAACTCAAAATTCTATTGTGTTTAAATTTACTTCCATTTAAAGAATAAATTCTGCCTGCTTTATTTTTAACATTAATGGGGTTGTTTCACGTCGTGGATGGCAACAGTTCCAAACGTTTGTTGTCATTTGTTGCCTGTAATTATTTATGTTTTGGTATTCGAAAATGAGTTTTCTAAGAATATTTCACTTATTAATTTTTTTTTAGATGCCTATTTATTGCTGTGCTGTTGGTTGTTCAAAACATTTGTTAAAGAAAGCTTGCATAGAAAGAAAAAAAAATTTCACTTATATCGATCATTTTGAGAGTGTAACCAAATCAACGAATGAAATCACAGTACGTGAGACCGAAGCAACCAAAGAAATCACAGTACGCGAGACCGAAGCAACCAAAGAAATCGCAATACGTGAAACCGAAACAACCAATGAAATCCAGTACGGATACAAATGAAAACAAGAGTGTTACATCATGTGAAATATTCCCATTGCCAAATATTGAACGGAACTTCTCCAAAATGACGTCATTTTCCCCATGAGAGGGTATCAAGAGATGGGCCACATAAATATCTTTGCTGGAAGTCGCTGATAAATTTCCTTAATGAATAAGAACCATAGATATTAGAGTTGGCTTAAAAACACCTCAAAGTCCCCAAATATATGTGATAAGCACAAAAAAAACTACGTCGGACACTCTACCGTGAGATTTCAACCTAAAAATGTAAATATTAAAGAATTTTTAAATTTAAATATGTTTTGTGGAATTGTAGATTTCAAATAAAATCTTAACTAATAATTGATGCCTTAGTTTTAGAATTTATTTTAGTTAGATTTGGGTCACACTGATTCTAAATAAGAAATTTGTTTTTATAACAACTCTACTTTTTGAGATATTTACATTTTAGCCTAACACTACATTTATAACGTAAACAGAAGAAAGTATTATAATCGTTCAGTCCATCTGTCCGTCTTTTATTCTGTCCATCTGTCTGTCACCCACTTTCATAGCCCAAACTACCCTTTAGTGCTAAAGGCACAACGTAGTGTGGCTACGCTGAAAATTTTTTCAACGTCTTCTAAATTAGAGGACGTTGAAAATCTCAGAAATTAATTAGAATTTGAAGTACTTTAATTATTAACATTAATTACCTAAAATTTAACGGACCTTCTCTAAAATGAAGTCATTCTCCCACGGGAGTGTATCAAGAGATGAGCTCTATAAATATCTTTCCTGGAAGTCGCTGATAAATTTCCTTAATGAATAAAAGCCATAGAGGTTAGAGTTCGAGTAAAAACATCTCAAAGTCGCCAAATATGTGTGATAAGCCCAAAACAACTACGTTGGGTACTCTTAGCGATTTTTCAACATAAAAATGTCTTATTTAATATTAAAGAATTATTAAATTTATACAGTCCCTGGACAAATTATTAGACGCACTGTATTTTTTAGTAATGATGAAAACATAACAAAGAATGTCATATCATTAAAAAAGATGTCAATATATGTATTAAGTAGAGCAGATAGTATTTTCTATTCAATAGCTTAAGTTTAGGAACACAAATGTCCTTCTAAAGGTATTTTGTTCATCATTGATTGATACATGAAATCTTGCAATGCGTCTAATAATTTGTCCAGGGACTGTATATATTTGTGGAGTAAAAAAATTATAGACAAGATGTAAAGAAAAAGATTATAATGGCTCATTCAACGGCCTACTCAACTTTAAGGATATTAGTTTTTATCATAATGTGCTGTTTTAGCTAGAAATGGGCAGATGCAACTATTTTCAGATTAAAAAAAAGTCAAATTGCAACACATCTGTGAGAAATAAAGAAAATCAAATACAAAACCAATTTGTAATGTTCAGCATCAAAAACTGAGTAAAAAACTCATCTTATACTTTTAAAAAAAAAAATGTATAAAATTGTGATTTTATACCTAACATAAAAAATGAAAGAGAAATGACCCAAAAAACGTGAATATCTCAAAAAAGAAGAGTTGCTTTGCAAAAACTGATTTCATATGAGGAGCTAAGAAGCCATGGGATGACAAGTGAGTTCCCCCTCCTCAGAAAAGATATAGAGTTGCTTGAAAAAGTTCAGCACAGGGCTACAAAAATGATCAAGGGTCTATCTGGTATTGATTATGATAACAGATTAATATATTTAAACATGTATTCCCGGGAAAATAGGAGAGCTAGGGGTGATTTAATTCAGTTATTCAAGTTCATAAAACAGGGAGACATGGAGGGCTTAGGTTTTACCTTAAATAGCCGGACCAGAGGACATGATCAGAAATTGAATAAATCATGGGAGGTAAGAAAACATTATTTTTACAATAGAGTTGTCAATGAGTGGAATGCTATATCAGATTATGTGGTGTATTCGAAGAGAGAATATTTTAAGAAGAATCTTGATAGTCATTGAAAACTGGTAAAGTATTAGATTTATTTTGGACCAACCTTGCTGGGCCTCTGGCCTGTTGTTGGTCGACAATTTTTGTATTTGTATAAGTGACTTTGCATATTGATAATGAGAAAAACAATGCTAATGGGTCTCACGGAAGTAGCTGACATTAGAGGTTGTACAAACACTATAGCAGCACCATACATTTATTCATCCGTAGTACCCTTTTACCACAACAGTATTCGACTCCACAGCAAATACTTACAGTATCTGGACAAATTATTAGACGCACTGCAAGATTTCATGTAAAATATTAATTACCGGGTGATATTGTACATTTTTATTATTTTAAATTTATTTGTTTTTTATTTTTATATTATGCAATCAATTAGCGATTTATTTGACATAAATAAAACAGCATTCATTTAGAAAAGCATAAGTTTATTTAGTTTTATAGAAAAGTGAAATTAATGTTAGAAAAAATCAATATTTAGTTGAGCCACCTTTAGCCGCTATCAAAGCTTTAATTCTACGCGGCATGCTATCAATGCAAGACTGTACTGTCTCCTGCATTTGAGGATGATGATTCCACACATAAATCATCTTATAATAAATAATTAATATAAATTAATCTTAATCATAATTATCTTAAAATAAATACAAATATGTAGTCTACAGCAATTTTTTAAATAAAAATCGATAATATTGTAGTTTAAATATACCATTATTGCATAAAAACTCTTAAGAAACATAAAATTACTAAAAAAAATACAGTGCGTCTAATACTTTGTCCAGGGACTGTAGTGCCCTCTATTGCTAAGAAAAACTGCACTTACCCCTTGGCTTCTAGGCTCCTTATATGTAGAATCAACAATCACCAGCGATCTAAATATTATTTAAATCAGTTTTAAAATCCTTGGCTCAAAACCAAATGTAGCATTATGCTAACCAAGCGTTTGTTCGGGGGTGTATTATTGGAGCGATCATGGCTTCACATGGCACACCGGCTAACTACCTGACATCACATCTATCTCATTCTAATCTCCATGTGATAAGAACCAAATCCTAATTTCCCCTAACATCGTTAACACGAAGTTAATTGCCGAGTGAGTTTACAATCTGGAGGAGTATGCTAATATCCAGGGCCAATTATGGGGGTCGGAAACTTTTTTCCTAAAAAAATTGGCGTCATTATCAACTTTACGGTCGCGGTGAGCTTTGAACTTGCCAATTAATGTTTGGAAAACCAATCAAAGATACCGAGAGTTTATTTCGATTCATGAGCTATAAAATTGAGAGCAGAACTAAATTGGTGCGTTTATTTTTATGAACTTCATATGATTAAGAAGAAATTTTTATTAGTAATAAATGAACTCTAATGAAAGATAAATTAAATAAAAAATTTTATGTTCTTTAAAGTAGTTGCATTTATGAACGTGTTTAATTGAAGTGTATTACTGCAGCAATTGCAATATCCGTAAATTTTGATTTTTTTTATTTAAGAAGGGCGTAGTTGCAATACTTTCCAAAGTAAAAATAAAGATATAGGGTTCGGTCCATTATTTTCGACTACATCTACACTCTTAAAACTAAAGAGTGAAATCCACTCCTATAGGGGAAGTGCATTTTCGGCACCGGAAAGGAGTGGAAATCAACTCAGACTGAGTTAAAACCGCTCGTTTTAAGAGTGTAGGACGTAGATTGTTTTCTTTTATTTCTTTTCCCCACTCCGCAAAAAGAGTGAAATCCACTCCTATAGGGGAAGTGCATTTTCGGCACCGGAAAGGAGTGGAAATCAACTCAGACTGAGTTAAAACCGCTCTTTTGTTTTAAGAGTGTAATTGAATTTATTTATTATCCAAAGTCGCCAATGAAGGGTCCGGGTGCTATATATAAGGTTACATATTGGATAATGTAATGTTTCATATAATGTGCTTCTAAATTTCGAAAAAATAATAAAAAATAACTGATACATAGTTTTTACATTTGTGTTACCCTCAAATTACCGCCAGGAAAATCGATACCACACAAATATAAATATTGGATAAATTTATTGACGTTGTCTCCTTATGTACCAAATTAAAGTCCAATATGATAAAACAAAAACAAAGTTTTCAATCACAGGTGCGTCTAAATCCATTCTACGCAAATAATAATACAAAATATCACTTATCCTGAAGCACATTAACCAAATGAAAATAAGTATCTTTTTTTTTCGTCCCTGGAGAAGAATAAAGATACAAAGTTCGGGACACCAATCACAAAAGAAAGAACAAAGAGAAAAAGAAACCAATCTTACGTTGACAAGTGGCATTTCTTCGTGACGCAGATACATCGGTCTAATCAATCAGAACCCTTTTTTCGCAAATGGGCGGGACTCCTTTTGTGGGACATCCTGATTGGGTAATTGTATCTTTTTCGGGCTATCACTTGATATATTTATGGGTTTAATGGACCACTGTTTAATCCTAACTGAAATGTACTATAGTTAAACTCATAGTTTCCTTGCACAGAAGCCACGACCATGGGCGGAGCTATAAGTCGCACGGAGCAATCAGATGAAGAGAAAATTTCATCCGTTTTATTTTGCCTTTATCTGATTGCTCCGCGCGTTTTATAGCTCTGCCCATGGTCGTGGCTTCTGTGCAAGGAGACTATGAGTTTAACTATAGTTCTAACCAGTTTTAAAATCCCAGGAGAGAGAAAATACGTCTGTATAACTTGTGCCCTAAACAATTGGAAACATGCAATTGTTCTTTCAAAAGGTCCCTAAACAAAATTTCTTTACCCATAAAATGTTATGTATTAGTTTTTATTCTGAAACTTTAATATATATTGTTTAGTTCAGGGGTATATTCGCACGAAACATGCAACTTTGAGTCTAACATATTAACAACTAGCAAATAAATACCCGATCATCGCACGGACTAAAAGAATATCAAATCGATCCAAGTATATGTGTCATTTAATTTGCTATAGGATAATAAGCTTTGCCTTTGTTCCCGTTCATTAAAAAGAATGAAATCCCATTACTTATATTGCTTTAAAATTCCAAAATAAAAATACATCACTATAAAATGCACATCTTCATATCACAAAAATCTTCCTCAACATGAACTTACTGTCATCGCAATTTTCCTGATAAATTCAGAATTAACCATAATTGTATAACAATGTTATTTCACGACAAAACCTCCATTCTAGTTTTTTTTTTTTAATTTAGCTCATTGGCACGTTCAATTACTTTCCAAATAATTAATTTAGTTTCTGAAGGTAATGGCAAGAAAATAAAAGCAATTTCAATTTTAACTAATTTTTGTGTTCATTTTAATTTCTTCTGTCGAATGGCAACACGAAAGGGAAAAAATTATCGGATTTGAGCGAAAGTGGTGTATTTTTTTCAGAAAATGAGAATTTTCTCTAAAAATAGAACAAATATGACAGAACTAAGCCTCAGGTCCACACGTTGGTATTAAAGTGAATCTATTTTAAAAATTTCGAATTTCTGAGGGCAGTATAAGTAGGTCTTTTACGATCCACAGACATACAGACACACAGACTCTTTCTTTTATTGTTATCTCTCGATATTTAAAAAAAGTAAGCTCTTTTAAAGTGTCCGGAGCCATAACATCATGAAATATTGATGTTAGAAATCCAAATTTTTTGGGGAAGGTGTGTCTCCCTAATGCCTCGACCTAATTTTTTTTTTCAAATTTCCAATTAGTTTTTTTAATTAAAAATAAAAATTAATTTTTCTCTATGTTAAAGTATAGGATTTGAAAGTGTTAGCAGCCATAACATGATGAAATATTGATGTCAGAAACCCAAATTTTTTTGGGCAGGTGTGTCTCCCTTATGCCTCGATGCCCACTTATTTGTTTTTCAAATTTCCAATAAGTTTTTTAATTAAAAATTACAATAAGTCAGCCACAAAAAAATCTTATTTCTTTTCTGCAAAACGGCACGGTGAAATTCATCAGAAATGCGTGATTTTGTTACGTTCTTTTTAAAGAACAATTGCTCTCTTTTCTGTTCTTTTAAAAAGAACAGTTCTTTAACTTGTTCTTTTTACATTGGTTTTGTGTTTATATATAGAAGAGGTTCACAGATTTTTTTAAAAATGATTTTGCCTTAAAATATAATATAGCAAGATAGAAGGTTTATAGATTAAAATTATGTAAAAAAAAAGATAGTAAAAAAATTATGACAAAACTAGTTTAAATAAACATTTTACAACAATTAGTCTGATAAACATTTTCAATAAACAAAATTTTTTTTATTAATTATTTTATTTAATTCTGCTAAAGTGAAATCACAAAATTTCCTTTTTTTATAAAACAAGATTTTGTTTTAATTATAAAAATGATTTTGCCCTAAAATATATTATAGCAAGATAGAAGGTTTATAGATTAAATAACTTATGTAAAAAAAGATAGTAAAAAAATTATGACAATACTATTTAAACAATTAATTATTTTATTTAATTCTGGTAAAGTGAATCACAAAATTTCCCTTTTTTATAAAACAGGTTTTTTTTTAAATTTTCAGAACTGATGAAAAATATCGCGTTCTTCTTTAAACTTTTTTCTTCAGCTGGTTTGGCAGATGGCTTTCTTTTTTTTTTATTTAATCTCTCGTTTTTATTCGTTCGCATCACCACGGTAAAAGAGTTTTATTTTATTTTTTTATTGACATATTCCTTTTTGTTTTTTTAGAAAGTTTTTGAAGATGTTTGAACTCTTGTTAAACATTGTTTTATGATTTATTGTAAAGCCAACATATTAAGCGAAATGTTTTTTTTAGCTTCCACACTACGTTTATAACGTAACAAGTAGAAGGCATTATAATCATTCAATCCGTCTGTCTGTCACCCACTTTCACAGAACGAACCGCAAGTCGCACAAACAAGTGGGATATATCATTTTGAAGCAAAAAATCAGGCTAGGTTACATCCCAAATTTCATTAAAATATTTATGTGATATGATTCAGTTCGGATTGTTGTAATATCACAATAGAGTGAGATGACAGTAATAATGAGTGAGAGTGATAATGAGTATCATTAATTTGCGAAAGAAGATTAATGAAAATAGTTAATTTTGGTGTTTAAAAGTTTGAATAAGAAATAAATTATAAGCTGAAGGCCCTGTTTGGCGAATTTCTGAGGTGTATAAATAGTGCGGTTTTTTTTTGTTGAGCACAAATATTGTGTGGAAGCGGTTTAAGTGACAGATTCTGTAACAAACCTACTTTTTAGTTTTATTATTTTTCGTTGTGAGATGCGTTTTTGCAAGGATCTCCCTACGTGTTACGTTTCACCATTTTTTGTTTACGTAAATGATAATGTTTTTGTCTTTATGTATGCGTCTTTATGTATGCTTTATTTATGCGAAGCGTCCAATGGAATTGCGCAGCAATTCCGGGGGTTGGCGAGCGATAGCGAGCAGGGGGCGGAGCCCCCTAGTAGATTAAATTTTTCAATTCAAAGAAATAATAGTTGTCTAAAGTGTGTGTGGTACTGAGCGGTGTTATCGTAAAGTCTGTTTCGGGGTCATATCTGAGATAACACAAAATAACGAGGTTCTAAAATGCGTTTTTTTTAATGAGAAATGTTTTACAATCAGAGAAAAAAATCTTGAAATATTCAAAATTATTAGTGTTTAACCAAAAAAAACCCCATGAAAACACAGATATTTGAACAGCTAAGTGTGCTCAGAAAACAAGTATAACACATTTATAAAACTTAAAAAAATACATCAGCTTAAAACAAAGAACTCTCTCTCCGCATATAAACACTAAATTCTCTTTTTCTTCTTTAAAAATTAATTTCCAGCGAGATTTTCAGCAGTAGAGAACAACGTATTCGCCACTAACTTTTTTAAAAAAAATTCATTACCCAAAACGGGACAACTGCAATAACAAAACCGCATCCGTTGACGGGTTACTGAAATAAACGGCTGTAATAGACCAGGCTCATTATACTGGTAGAAAACCAAATTATGTATTGTATTAATTCGACAGTGATGGATCGACCTAGAAATACACCAGGGAGGTCTTTTGGTTATTTTACGGACTTTTATTTTTTGGGGCCTTTTATTTACAATAGCCCGTTATTGTTTTATTTTCATATCTCTAGGGGTGAGGCTTTTTTCTCTTCTTTTACGAGGTTACGGCCTTTGAATTTTTTATTAGGTGAAAATATAATTTAATTTTTTATTATGCATTTCTGTTTTTGTGTGTGTTTATTTTTTTAAAAAATAGATTGAATAGCTTTTTGTGCATTAAGGCTTGGTAAATATTGTGAGTTGATAATTAAAAGATGAAGGAGCTTTTCAAAAAAAAAAGTGAATCGCTCTTTTATGTGTCATTTGCATAAGCCAACAAACATTCATCATTTTATTTATTAATGTTCATTTCATAGATTATGTAAAAAAAATCGAAGTTCAAAATAGATATATTTTTTATTCTTAATTTTATCATATCATAACATTTAATTTAAAACCTTTTTCGTTTTGTAAAAAATCTAAACTCAATATTTATGCTATTCATTACTCTTTTTAATGCTTATGTCAGATCTATTCTTGAATATGGTTCTGTTATTTGGAATCCCCATTCTGATTTTCAAATTGCTATTTTAGAGCGACCTCAAGGAAGTTTATTCGTTACTTGTGCATGAAGGTGACTCATGCTTCTTCACGCACTATATCCATTACGCATATACTTAATTTGTTTAACATTAAATCTCTTGCAATTAGAAGACAGTATCAGTTGTTTTTTTCCTTTAATTTATGTAATAATAAGATTGATTGCACTCATTTATTGGAACAGGTTAATTTATTGGTTCTTCCTTTTTCACTGCGTAATCGACGTTTATTTTTAATAAGTTTGGATTGTACCGCTTATGCTTTTTATTCTCCTTTTAATTGTTTTTATCGTTTGTATAATTCTTTTATTAATGATCTAGATATTTTTTTTATATGTCACCAACTGTTTTTAAATCAACTGTTTTGTCTCTGTTTTAACTAAATGTTTTTAAATCTACTGTTTTGTGTCTGTTTTTACCCAAATGTTTTTAAATCTACTGTTTTGTGTCTGTTTTTACCCAAATGTTTTTAAATCTACTGTTTTGTGTCTGTTTTAACCAAATGTTTTTAAATCTACTGTTTTGTGTCTGTTTTGACTAATATATTTTTGTATGTGTCTCCTGTAATTGGGAGTTTTCTCCTGTATTGCGCACAACAAATAAATTTATTGACGAAATTTAACCCGCATTTTTAATGTAACCTGATCAGATTTGTTTCGATAATTAATTTTTCGACTATGAAATATGAATTATGTAAATTTAATGATGATTTCATAGTCGAGACGTTAATCGCTGAAACAAGTAAACATCGCTATTAGTAAACATCGTCAAAACTACTAAACTATAGTAAAATTTCTAAATCATAGCTAAACATTACTAACCAGCACCTTTTCTTCAGAAGCTATGGTGAATGATAGATATTGAAAATTTACTGCACTACACATACAAAAGAAAATTTATATAAATAACAATGGTTGGTTGGTAAACATATATTCAGGTTTGTGTGCTTGGTCAGACACACTTATAAACCTTCGTCAAGTAAGACAGACACACACAACACACAAGCATAAGTGACAGATGCTGCCATCTATCGCCACCTACACAATTTAGACATGTCCCTGAAGGGGGGGGGGTAGTCTCCAGGGACCTGTACCCGTGGGAAACTGCGCCATGACCACCCACAGGAGTTTCGGACCCAACAGATATAACGAGCACGTACTCCGCATATACTCGGTGGATCTTCAGTGGTATCGGGACTCAATCGCGGGACCTTCCGATTACGAGGCCTTAACCACTAGGCTATCCACGGCCCCTATAAATAACAAATAAGTACACAAAACAAAAGCCGTTACAGTTATAGTCCGCCTGCCACAACTTGGCATCCCAAATATTTTGATTGTGGAAGCGTCCACTTTGTAAAAAGGTACAGAACCTAAAAGAGCCAATCCAATGGTGCTTGGCGAGCCTGCGGATTGTTGGGTTAGTTTGGTTGGAAATAATGTGGCACACTAAACTACACATAGGTTATTAAAGAAAGGAGGATTATTGTTGATTGCTAATGGCAATCGCATATGCATTTCTTTTCTATCTTGACTTGATCGTCAATAGATTTGCTTCTGTATTAGGTATTATTTACCATATTCTGTATCACCTCGAGGAACGCAAGTTAATGTATAACTATTCAATAATAGTGAGTCCCATGCATCTACGAACTGCCGTTCAGTTGAGAAACTGTTTTTAAATCTTAAAGAAATATGCACTTGCATAGCAATGAATCGCCAAATGTAGTAACTCTGGCTTTAACTAAAATATTCCTTGCCCATTTTCGTTTTACGAGTGATTGTTTAGACTCGTCTAACCTCTTAAGACCCGAGCAAAATCTTACACGTATGTTCTTAATCTAAACATACTTTTCATACAAATATATGCTAAAAAGTATGTTTTTCAAAGAAATTTTTAAAAAATTATGTTTAATAGTTACTTAGGGACATGCCTTAAACTCTAAAAATACACATTTTTTGTGCCATAAATGCAACAAAAAGGCCGTATCACTTATTTGTAGTTAACAGATTATTTTATAATTGTTTTTACTGCAAAATGCCTTTAAAATTAACTACTAAAACTACTTTTTAAAATGTTTGAAAAAAAATTTAAAATTTTTTTTAAGAACTCTAATATCGTATTGACCCTCGTTCAACTTCATTTTTTTATAGAAATAAATGACTGATAACTGTAATCAAAGGCTGAAAACTGATATTGGGATCTTCTATCGGACCAGGTCAATTTCGGAACTAATTAACGTGTTAATTGTTTGTGGGGAGGATTTAAAAAATGTCCTCAAATGGGGACGCCAGGTCGTAAGAGGATAAAACACACGTCATAGATGCTAAGAAGTGATGGAGGAAAATTTACTGCACTAAATATGCAAAAGAAACTTTATATAAATAAGAAATAAGTACACCAAAAAAAGCCGTTATAGTTAGTACACAAGTTTATATGTAATTAAAAATTTATATCCAGGCCAATATGTTATCGTTCGTCTTTGTTGTACGTAATGCCTAGTAATTCTTTATCAAGTCCAAAAAAAAATACTGGGCATGACATCCAACAAAGACGAACAGTAACAGTTTGTCCAGATACACATTTCCTGAATTCGGATAATTATATTTATATTGCATGTTTTATTACTTTTAATTCAATATTGACAAATTAACACAATAAACTGAAAATAAAAACCTTAATTGCTTATGATCAATCAACGCTATTTGAAAACTATACCTCGCGATATTCCATTTCGAACAATAATACTAATCAGCATAAATCACGAATCGCCTGATCAGTCCACCCATGATTTCAACTCGTGTGTTTCCGATTACGATCCGCATCACTTCGTTCATTCATGAAGCCCCTCTATTATTCGGCAAGGCTCTAGTAATATTGAGATAAGAATAAGATGGATATGCTGCCAGGCAAATACTACTGCAAAAATTGGGTTGCTGAATGAAGCCATCGATCGCTTTGGAGTAAGCCCAAACCAACGCTTTTAACGATCTATTTGGCGCTATTTTTCGGTGGGGTTTGTACACGGCCTATACTAAGGCCGAAGAAGCTCTCCCAAACACTCTTGGGGGCGGAAATTTTGACGTTCCGAGTGACGTTGTTCCGAAGATAAAGACTACCTGTCTCGAAACCTGTTCGGGACCACTCGTTCACGGCTGACCACATTTTTAGGGTTCCGAATGCGTCTGAACTAGTTTCTCGATCTTCGGCACTCGAAACAGTGACGTCAAATCTTCCGTCTACGCTCATGCTTGGGAAAGCTTCTCTGGCCTTGTTATTGAAGTTGGCCGTGGTTTGTACAGACATCGACTTGCGGTTTCTGACTCTCTAATGTAGCTCTAGTGTGACGACAATTCAAACTAACCACACCTGAATCTCTAATATAAACCATAGGTTAGGTTAGTTTGCAAATCGCCGCACTAGAGCTAAACGAGGGCTATTGGCGAAGGTCTTCGTAATTTAGAACCACGGTCAGGTGACGAGCCGAAACCTAAGGAACCACCTAACACAACCGTTAAGGGCGACATCGTACGCAGCGTCGGGACTTAGGAGCATATTTAACGTGAACTTCCTCTACTAGAGGTATTATTCGCCTCACATTTTTTGGCTGCACGGGCCGTTTATAGGTCGGAAGTTACTTTGGCAATGCCTGAAGCCGAACTTGGGGGCCTTCCGCATGCAAGGCGAACGCCTTAACCAGCTGAGCTCCCCAACCCCCCACAGTGGAGTTTGTATAGGCTTACTACATCGACTTGGTGATTTCTGACTCTCTAATATAAACTATAATTACAACGAATTTTTCTAACCTGTGGAGGAAATTTCTGCAATCTTGTGCCAATTCAAATTTCGTACTACCCCCTACAACTGCGCAAACAGAATTTTTTTACTTTTAATTAATGCTTTTTAAGGAATAAAAGGATGCTTTTTAGCATGAACTAACTAGACTTGCCGGCTTTGCTGTCATGTTAGGATGGATGGTGACCACCTGATGCATTGCACTGAACTCGCACAACAGCCGACTGATGACGTCGTCAGTCGTTATTAGGAGGCTCGGCGTTAAATGGCCTAGAGACTAAGAATGGGCGTTGGATAAAGTAAAGTCAAGTAAGCAGCTTGACATAACATACAGGATGTCCCAAAAGTAGGCTAACAGTTAATGGTGTACCATTGGTAAGAACTTTGGGTTATTTAGAACGGGTTGGTTGGTGTTGGTAGACATATATATTCAGGTTTGTGTGCTTGGTCAGCGACCCGCTTATAAACCTTCGTCAAGTAAGACGACACAACAGACAACACACAATACAAGTGGATCCATCTAATTTTAGAGACAGAGGCCAACTTTAGAACAGGTATTTGACATAGTCGTGCTTAGTTTTGTTGCCTGGCCAAAATAAAGTCGTACTACAGCGTATCTTATTCAAAGAGTAGCGAATCGTGGACTTCGTTTGGTTTAGTTTGGAGATAGCGTCCGAATATTTATTTGATGCTTAAGGAATAAGCAAATAATGTTCCAGAGTATGAAACTTCGAATCTCGCCATCTGCCAGCTATAGTATAAAATGATTTATGCCGGTGGAAAATTTGTGCTTTTGTTAATAAGTGCAAACCACTGCTGGGAATATGAATGAGGAGCACCGACTATGGATCATTACGACCAACTGAAAGTATGAAAATGCGGAGACAGTGCGTAGCATAACATTCATAAATATAAAAGTCCACTCGACTAGCGTCTAGGGAGATGATTATCCCTATAGCAACGTTACAACGCCTGATGGACCAGCTGAACCTTAAACCGTACCTCCCAGTTACAAGGCTTTCTTGAGGACGATCCTAATTACAGTTCTGTGAGATAATGCGCAATCAACTGACTGAACAACCAGACATACTTTCGAAAAAAACTGTTGCTGTATAAATAAATGTATATCTAACTAATTGTAAGCCTACTTTTGGGCCACCATGTATAGTGAGTGGTTTGTTTGGTCTTACAAGGGTTGCTTGGCGACTTTCTGACAGCTTCACTCGTTTTCTCGCCAAGCTTTTCCACATCTTCCTAACTCTATGCGTAGTAATGAATGGGGATCGATAGTAATTATTGCGAAATCACACAACGATTGTGCGTCGAATGGAAATATTAGTCGCATTGTTTGAAAGGGGGGGGGGGATTTACATTTGTTTGACAATCGACTGGGTGTAATCAGATGTGTTGGGAAGGTATTACAATGACTAAGGATGGATTTGTAGTTTGAGGATCTGTCCGATGTTTTGACAAAGATGTCGCTGTTTACTTTTAATTATATTTAAACTAATTACTTAATGGGGATGGGAAGACAAGTCAGAAAAGCGCTTGCCTTACATGCAAAAGGTTCCAGGTTCGGGCTTTGCCAAAGTAACTGAGGACCTATAGTCGGTCTGTGCAGCCAAAAGTCCGGAATATACAATACAATTATTGAAATGTTTAATTTTTGGATCAATTAATAGGGCTCGGGTAAAAGGATAGCATGTCTTGTTTAGAAGCGGCTGAATTATGGATCGATGCTTGCATACTAATCTTCGTGGTGTTAAATTATTTCACGTTCTAAATGTTATAACTCCCAAAACTCCCCAAAAAAAGTTAATTTTCTTTCATTACCTAATATACCTATTAGGTTATGTATAGATTAGGTCATTCAAAATGGAAATAAAATGTTTGTATTAAAATGAAGCAAATCGTTTAATAACAGATTTAGGAATTCAAAACTTCAGCAAAACAAAATAGTTTTATGCTTTTTTTTTTACTTTTACCTATTAATGACAATTGACAATAAAAATTGCCCCATAAAATGAACTTTCTTCTTAAGTTTATCGAAATAAACAAAATGTAAGACGAATGAAGACCATAATCTAGAACAATTGTAGGACAAATTAAGTGACACGAAAAGTTAATTGGAAAAAACATGAAGGCTTCGGAAATGAAGGTGTTAAGGGGGAACGAGCGCGCTTGACTGGGGATCTCCAAAGCAAAGTGCATCAGTGTTAATCCTATGGCGAAAAAATATTTTCTCTGCCACATTTATGCGGCTGTATTGAATACTTTTACAAACTGTTTTTTTTAATAATAAATGTAGATAACTTACAGGTCTCTATCTTCCCACTTTTTGAAATTGCTTCGAATATTTTGTGTAAAATCCTTTAATGTAAATTAAAAAAATATTCGAACCAATTTCAAAAAGTGGGAAGGTCGGGACCTGTAAGTCAGCTACATTTATCACCATAAAAAATCCGCTTGTGAAAATATACGATACAGCCGGAGAAATGTGGCAGACAAATAATTTTTTTCTCCATAGAATTAACACTGATGCACTTTGCTTTGGAGACCGCCGGTCCAGAGCGCCCATTCCCCCTTTAGTTTATATAATGACCTTTAGATGAATGGATTTATTGAGTGTTAATTAAAAGTAATGTTCTGTTACACATCCCTAGTTTCTATTAGCAAATATTTAAACCAAATTAGTGTTGCTGATTTGACTTCGAAATTGCATTAGTTTAAATTCTAAAGCATATAATTTTACTTAATCATAAATCGTTTGTTTTCTTAAGCATCTATTATTGCGTGGAATATTTAGGCTCTTTTCAAACTTACTTATGCCTAATACGTATTTTCTTCTGCATTACTTCATCTCGACAACGCATATTCGTATCTGCAAAACTTTTTTTTCCTTGCATGCAGTTTTGTAGCAGAGAAAACTTAACACAGGGTAAAAACGAATTGTGCCATTTTCTAATATTTTTTCCCCGTATTTTATTAAATATTTTTGTAAAAAGAAGATAAATGGTTCGTTTATATAAATTTTTATTTAATGTTGTAGATAAAGATTTCTTTAATCGCACAAAATATATATTTTTTAAATACAATTAGATGTCAGGGTGACAGGTCCCGACCTTCCCACGTTTTGAAATTGGTTAGAATATTTTTTTTAAATTTTCAATAAATAATTTTACACAAAATATTCGAAGCCATTTTAAAAAGAGTGGAGATAGAGACCTGTACGTTTCTACATCTATTATTTTCTAAAAAACCGTTTGTAAAAATATTCAATACAGCCGGAAAAATTTGGCAGAGAAAATAGTTTTTTCGCCGTTGGATTAACACTGAGGCACTTGAGTTTGGAGACCCGCGGTCCAGCGCGCCCATTCCCCCTTAATGGTATTCACGAAATCGTTGGTAATGTGTTAAGCTCTTGGAAATGAAGAATCCAAATAGAGTCCCATTGTTGACGAAGTAATGTCGAAGAACAAAGCCATTCCATAAAAGGTTGCTTTTTCTTATTATATGTAAGAAAATTGTTTCTTTCACATAAAGGAAATTGGACAAAAAGAAAAAAAAACAAGTGTTTTGGCGCTTTGAAGTCAGAGTGTTATGTTTTTATTGCTTCCTATATGTAGGAAGTTCTTTCAGTGTTTCTTGACTCGCTATTAGTGCTTTAGGAAATAAACCTCTTTGGCCTTATATTGAGGTTTTTTTTGTATGCGTATAATGGTAGCGTAGTGTACCGATTTACCTTTGGTATTGTGTTTAGATGAGGTACTTAGTTTCGTACTAATATATAGTAACTGGTAAATAGCGTATCGGCAATGGTGACGTATGAACCCGTCCCCTGACTATCAGGTTTTCCAGTAACACACATAATTTATAAAAATGTATGAATTATTAAATTAACTAAATTTTTTAATTTAAAGTATGGAGCAGTCATTTATAATCATCTTTATAGAAATAAAATTTAAAAACGATCTTGAAAAATTACGTTTCCAGTTAAAATTTTAAATTTTAGTGTCATTCAGTGAAAGCAAGATACACTTCAACCAAATTGCGACTCAAATGGTTAACTGAAAATTTTACTCGATATAATTTGTATAAGATCATTCATCTACTGATATGAAGAGTACAGGGGAAGAACCGCTTGTTTTATTAGGAGTCGTCCCGTAATTGTGTCTGCTTGGCGGACATTGGCGGCAGGAAACCGGTTTCTCTCTTTCTTCTTCGCTTGGTCCAAGCGTCGGAATAGTGCATCGCGTGAATCTCGGTAGGTAGAAGAGTCGTGGTTTTTAGGACTTTTCAATTAATTTGCGAATCTTAAAATTTCTCTTAATTGTTTTGGAAAAATTCTTGATTTTCAATCAATCGTACTTTATTTGTAAAGCTTAACATGATAATGAACACAGTCTTTTTAATAAAACGCGGAACTGAATTTCAGGGTTGCAGTGAGAGAACATGCACAAGAAAGTGAGAAACTGGTTTCCTTACATTAGTTTAGGCGATTACTCGCTATCATCGCCAAAGATGCCTGACGAAGAAAGTTTTCTACGAAATTAAGCGGTTTTTCCCCTGTACTCTTCATATCTGAACTAAACCACTGTCTAAGACCCTATTCATCTATATAAATCCAAGGTCTTCACGACAACTCCTTAGCAACTGAACTTTAAGGTATCATCTACAACTTCAGTAGATTCTCGCTTCATCACCTTTCCCGTATTTATATACAAAGAAAAATAACACTTGAATAAACGATAGAGGCTTAAATGAGATGTCAATGCTGCCGGATCCAAACCCATTGGAAAAACGATTCGTCAAGTGAAGCCATAATAGCTTTCGGGATAGGTCCGAAGAAGTTTAGTTTGTTATTTTTCACTAGCTTCAAACATCTGAAATAAATTGAAATTACCAATTTATCTTGTATGTGAAGTTGAGGTGAGTTGAAATATCGTCAAACTAGAGTTACGCTAGGCCTAATGTATGCGAGACAGCCTAAGACAGGGACAGAACCCAGGAAGGTATCCTAAGTGACATGAGGCTAAACCATGGCCTACTCAACTTCAAGGCCACAGAAACTCTTCGTGGCACCGTGCTATCGATCTGGTTCAGATTGCCAGCATTACCGTAGAAAAAGTGCGAAACCTAGTAATAGCGCACGGTCGACAATACTTTTCAGGTTCCTAATAGGTTTCGTTCCAATCTTTCGGAAAAGCCGACAACCCGAACCAGACGGATAGTGTGACGTCACAGAAAGCTTCTCTATCCTTATTAGTTGAAACGTTGTGCCTTAAACCAACCTCAGCCGACCGGCGGCGCAACGGTTAGGGCGCTAGCCTTTGGAGCCTCTCGGGGTTCGGGTTCGAATCCCGGTAAGGCATGGATGTTTGTGTTTGTCGAGTATATGCGGAGTATGTGCTCGTTAAATCTGTTGGGTCCGAAAGTCCTCCAAGTTCCCATACCAAATCAATACCAAAGGGGGTGACAAGCCAATTCTGGGGATCCTCTAGTTGGCCTCTGTCTCTAAAAAATTAGATGGATCCACTTATGTGTGTGTGTTGTCTGTTGTGTCTGTCTTACTTGACGAAGGTTTATAAGCGGCTCTCTGACCAAGCACACAAACCTGAATATATATGTCTACCAACCAACCAACCTCATAAATATCAAGCAGCTTCACTTCATTTCATCGCCAAGCACGTGTCAGTTCCTTATAACTTCCCTACAATAAACGCCTCAAGGGAAGAAGATATTTATTGCCAAACGCAGATGAATATTGAAAGAGGCCATCCTTAAATGACAATTGGCAGCGATAAATATTTCATTAGTAGCAGCTCTTCACTTATACTAATGGAGTGTCTAGAGATGCCAAGTGAGAAATTGAATTAAAATAAAATGCCATTAAGATGGGTCGTCGTCGCTTCAGGGAAATTTCTTAAATAAATATGATTAAATATTTTTATGTGGTGGCATTGATGGAGGAAAGTAATAGTTTGTTTGCGTTTGCGATAAATATTGGTGTATGGTAAATATTTGGAAATTAGGGTGAATTAATGAAGTTTATATTCTTAATAAGAGTAAATATTACGAAAGTGAATGAAATTTTGAAATGTGTCTCAAGGGCATTTGATATTTACATATAAAGAAACAAATCGCATTGCTGCCTGAATAACTTTTTTATATTGAATTTTAAACCGTCTACAATAAATTAGAATAGCTTTATTAATACTCACTAGAGTTTAAAGTACGGAGAAACATATAGAAAAAAACCTTTTAGTCAAAATTGTAGTAAAAATTAATTTTTAAAACTCAAAGGTTGTTTGACGATCAGACTCGAGTAATAATCAATATGAGCTAGACAATTTTACAAAAGAATACTTTTGAGTACTCAAAAGAAATAACTGAACAACCATTAGTTCTCAATAAACTTGACATGTCAACAATTTTACATATTTTCATACTTCTCTTCGTCAATTATATATGTTGTACATTATGACTAATATATAATTCATCATATTACCGAATATTATTCGATCATCTAGGATGAGATAGCTCATTTTTTTATTCTAAGAAGAATCTATAAAAACCTATAAAAAATAACATTCCTTTTATGCAACAATTTTATTTTGTACTAGCAAATTTATACCCGTTCTTCGCACGGATTAAAAAAATATCAAATTGTTCCAAATATGTGTACAATATAACCTGTTATAGGATCATAAACTTATGTTATTGTTCCCGCTCGTTATGAAGTATAAAATCCCGTTTCATTGGCTTAAAATTCCAAAATGAAAAATACGCTATAAAATGCACTCATAAATATGTCATCACAATTTCCTCATAAATACATGAAACCTTTTAGCTCATTTGGCGCGTTTTGGGAAATAATTTTGCGAGAAAATAGATATAGCAACAAACACACCCATTATACAGCTCTAACACAATGACCTTAAAACAACCAACCAAGTTATAAATTATTTATAAAATAAATTGCCCATTTGGCGAGTTTTAGTTAATAATTTGGCGAGTTTGGCGACGTATTTGGCGAAAAAATAAAGATATAAACACTAATATGCAGCTCTAGTGCGATTTAAATTTTTGCTTCATAGTATTTAATTCAGCCACAATTGAAGACATGAACCTTTTGCAATCCTATCACACTATTTTTATAACAATGCCAAGCAAAAAAAAACAAAAAACAAATGAATCTTTACTTTTTTTGTATCCCTTTAAGTAGTCAATTTTATACATCCAAAACCAAATTATTTATCTATAAACTCAACAACCTCAGAAAACAAATACACCAAACGCAATCGCTGACTTTACTTTATGAAAACATCAAATTGCCATTCCACCCAATTTATTTTGGCGACATTCACAAGCACGACAATTTAAATTGACGCAAAGTAGAAACCAACAGAGAACGAAAAAGTAAAAAGGTTGGAACTTCCATTTAGTGGGTTTTTTTTCGCCAAGCATCTAATTCGTAGCCAATCCCCATACTAATGCAATTTCGAATAAACGACATTTGTGATGCAAGCTTAAGAGGGATTGTCAGTCCCATAGAGCTAATGCATTAGTTTGGGAATCACAACTTCCACAGAATTATTGCTTTGGACATGTTAGCCCTTTTTCCCCAGATATGGGAATCAACGTAACATCGAAATGAAACAAATTTATTATAAAATTTTTATTTAATTATATATATTTAAAGTTTAAAAATGCCAAATATATACAGCAGATGGCGACACTATTTTGAAACTTTATCAATTAATAAATAACCGGATGTTATTTTTCTTTTCAATTTTGTTTTAAATTGATGTTATAATGATTAACATGCCTGGTGAAAATGGGATAACATGGCAAAGCAATTCTTTTGCAAAAGTTGTGATTTCAAAACTAATGCATTAGCTCTATGGGGACTGACAGATCCTTTTAAAAAGTTGGATTTTACGATTCCTGTCCGAGCGGACACGGACAGCTCTTACGAAGGCTTATTGGTAAGTTTGTAAACTAATTCACCAACCTAAATCAGAGAACGTAAAAGCTGCCTGTTTCTACATGCGACAACGGAATAAATACTTCAACTATCAATAATATTTTTACTTTCAATTACCTAATATGAAATATAAGGTAATGAAAGTATTGTGAAGGGGATTGAAAAAAAATTAAGTTTGTGTTTTCTACACGTTTTGGAGGGTGCTGATTCTAAAGAAGTGGTGTTCGTATACATTGATCCGTCTGTCAGACTATATGTCATTCCTTCCGTCTGAAACCATTTCGCAACTCAAACTAAAAGAGCTAATTACTACAAATTTGATACATGAATCCCCAGTAGCTGTCGAACGCCATAATAAGAATTTTGAGAAAATCGCGCGTGGGCAAATGGTAACTGCCGTAATAGTTTTTAGGTTTAAAAGTTATTGATATTACCTTATAAAGGTATCTAACTTCCATTTTAATGTATTTCAAGAGAAGATGTTAATAACTTGGGAGCGAAAAATGTTAAGAGCCATATTTGGACCTATCAAAGAAGGTGATGTTAGGAGAAGGCGATACAATTTTGAAGTGACTAGACTATTTGGAGAGAAAGACATTATTAACATCATACAAACAAAGAGAATTCAATGGCTGGGGCATATGGAAAGAATAGACGACGGCAGAGGTGCAAAGAAAATTTTCAAGGGGCAATGTCAGGGAGAGAGAGGAAGATCTAGAAAAAGATGGATAGATGAAGTGGAAAGAGATCTGAAGGTCATGAAAATTCAGAACTGGAAAGCGAAGACCAGAGACAGGCGACTTTGGAGTCGCATTGATAGAGAGAGGCCATGGTCCAGCATGGACTGTAGTGCCAGGGAGTAGTAGTAGCTATCGTAAGAGTTAGTTCCAAACGATTTACTTCTATCCAAAGAATCTATAATATAAGCTGAATGGACTCCTCAATATTGAGAATTCACGACCAGTGCAGGGTTACCTAGAGACCACCATTTGTCTTCATATTTATCTTTGGAGCTGGTGCTTGGCTCCTTTTAAAGCTTTTTAGCAACTTTATCACCCTCATTTAGCGATAAAGTTTTAAATGTGCCGCTTAACGATATAACATTTGAAGAGCTTAGTGAAAGAACGTGCTAAGTGACAAAAAGGTGAAACTGAGAAAATGAGCTTTAAAGTTTTTCGTTTGCACTCAGATCTGTTGAAAACGGTACTTAAAAAGCGTAAAAAATAAACTAAACTTAAAGTTTATGAAAAAGGGGGAATTTGTTATCTTTAAAGGAAGGAATAACATGTTCATTAGGGTGGAGTGATTTCGTATGCTGAAAAATAAATATCCTTTTTTCCATATCTAATAGCATGAAAAAGTTGTATTATGATATACTGAATAAAAAGTGTAAAAACTTCAGAACTCTAGTTTAATGTCTTGAGGGTCCACAATCGGGTTTAATGTTTGAAACACACGAAAAAAATCCCCATGTTAATCTCCCATAGAAAAAGTGAGACTTATATTGGGAACCTAATATGGCTTCATTTATACGAAAAAAATATGGTTACAAATAACAAAAAGCAATGGACTTATAAACCTTGAGAATAAAATATGTTTTGTGTGTTTTTTATAAAAAAAAATATAGTATTTTACATAAAATTTGAAAAAGGGCGGATGCATCTCCGACTGGAAAAGTACGAATGATATTGTAATTGATGACAGATGCTGTAATCGGAGGTTCTGTCACAGTTGAAGAGCTTAGTGGAAGAACATGCTAAGTGACAAAAAGGTGAAAACGAGAAAATGAGCTTTAAAGTTTATCGTTTTCACTCAGATCTGTTGAAAACGTTACTTGTAAAGCGTAAAAAATATAATAAACTTAAAGTTTATGAAAAGGGGGGGGGGACGAAAGGGGGGTATCGTTAAAGAAGTTAGTAATATGTTTATTTACACAAAAATCTCAATTTTTTCAAAAAAGTCACTTAGCACGTTCTTCCACTAAGCTCTTCAGTTGTGTTGGACCAGTCGATGATGTCGATGTATTCCTTGACATTGAAGTTAAACTTGGGAAGCTCAACTCTTCTTAATATTTTCCTAGTTAGTCTCATTGCTTGCTTTATCCTTCTTAAAGCCAATTCCATCACATGTGGGCATGTGGCCTTCGTCAGTTATCATGCAGAGGATAATGTTTCGGGATGACCAAAGTATCCATTACGTCGGATTACCGGATGGATAATATTTTTGAGTTCTCGATTCAAGTATTGACATTTATTTATGGTGTTAAAAAGATGACAAACTCCATATTTTTAAGATGGCTTGTTGATTTGGAACCCTTCGGAGCATACACTTTGCAAACAAACGTTGCCAATATCTGCACGCTTATTGAAGGTGCAGGTGTTCCAACATACAACCTTAATATTCTATTAGCAGTTGTAATCCACCTAGAATAACAAATGTTCCCAGGCGTCCTTTACAACAGGTCAGTGGAACACTTTCCTGCAGAAATTCCCTTGCAAATATCCATCAAATACTTTTGCTCTGTACTAAGGGCTTTTAGTAATGTTTTACAAGCGACATGGCAAAACTACTTCAATTTTTTAAAAACTGCACATTGGAAGCTCTTCACAACCAACCAGACTTTCCGATCGGACCAGAATATGCCCTGGGTCCATTTGTTACTCCATTTAAATGTTCAAACAAATGCCTTAAAAACAATTCATTGCCATGCAGTTGGCAAATAAAGTAATAATAAGAATGCATTTTACAATTTAAACTATAATGGAGCAAACTTACCCCCTACCCAAACTACGGCCCTGACTTTTCATAATAACTGTTATGCTGCTGCTTATATAGGTTAAACATAAGGTAAAGCATCCATTCCTATGTATAAGAGCATTTTTCTATAATTTAAAATTCCAAACAGGTTCACTTAAAAAGCTATGCATTTTTTTGTGATTTTTCATCAAAATCGCGTATTTTTAACATTTTTTTTCTCGAGAATTTAAAAATTTTGAATAGCATTTGTAAAATATTGTTTATGATAACGATATATAACTGAACGATATTATTTTTTTTTCAAAGTATGAAACGTAATCAGTAAATTCTGGCGGTAAAATTAAAATGAGTTGATTTTTGGCATTTTTTTCAAACTTCAACCGCTTTGAGGCAGCACATAATATTAATTAGGAATTTTTTTATTATTTTTCCAGTAATCAGCATGACAAAACGCAACTTTTGAGTCCTATTAGAAGTTTGTACTCTAAAATTTTATTTTTTCGTCCCACCCTACTGTATAGCCAGCACATTCATATTCATAAATTCATTGTGGACCCTGATAATTTAACTTTAACTTTAAAAAAATTATATATCATGTTTTAGTAAGATGTGAAACATCTTTTTTTCACTATTAGAAATGTTAAATAAAATTTTTTTTTTTCACTCCACCCTAATGTTCATTGACACAAAAATCTCAATTTTTTCAAAAATGTCACTTTGCACGTCCTTCCACTAAGCTCTTCATTTTTGGTAATACACATGGCCGCGCCATTTTGAGTGAGACTAATTTAGTCATGCTTTCTGAGAGTAGGTAGGATGAATTTGGCGACGAAATCAGTAACTTGGCAGTAAAAACCTCAACAACCAGTTGTTCTCTGTTAAAAAGGACGCAAAGAGTAACAAAAAAAGTTCTTAAAAAAGCGATGAACATCGAAAAAATCCATCGAAATTACCTCTTTGAGGCAAATGGGCGGTAATTTTCAGCGTGTTTCAGTCCCCAAGCATTGGTGTATCCAATGCCTGGTTACTGAATGCGGCAACAGCTGGCGAGGTTTCGGATTGGAATTTCGCCAAGATTTGTTTTTCTTTTTGAAAGCACTCGTAACTTTAACTATTGTTTTTCTCGAAAATATTATACGTGTTTTAGTTTTGATGATTCGGAGAAGATGCTTATTTTTTAGTGTTCTTGTACTTGGGATATTTATTTAAATTTTACTTTTATCCGTAAGTATCAAGGGGGGGGGGGGAAGTTTTTTGTTTTCGTGTCAAAATATTTTGTTCAATAAGCGACTTTAAACAAAATCTTACTGAAAAAAACTATATTACAAAAAATTAAACAAAATCGAGGGAATAAAATCAATTTACGGGGATACGGAACCCAAAAAATTGGTCAAAATATCGATTTTTCAGTTTTTACTTTTTATTATTAACAATATCTTTCTGAACATTTACGGAAAGTTTTATAATGATATCTTCTGTAGAAAAAAAAAATATTAAACATTTTCTGGAGTCATCCCTCGAAGTTTGAGCAGTATTTGTCTGCTTTCAACATGTTTTCTCTGTTTCGCGTTTTTTCAATTTTTTTTCGTATTACATCGTATTAAAGCACGGTTACTTTTGCTATGCAACATTCACTTCAACGAAGTGATGCTACTGGATCTTTGAAAAATACACTACATTAAGTGAAAACAAACAAAACCCATCGCGTGTTCGTAATGCCCATAAAGTAAAAAAAAAAAATCAAAAATCTCTTGCTAGGTGTAAGTGGGTGGATAGATTACGTGACTGCGTTTCCCGATTTTCCAGTTTTTCCCGATCCCGTATTTGTGGATTCGGGAACTTGCGTTGTAGGCTGCGGATCGCTTTGCAATGCCACGTTCAGGGAATGACTTGGGATATGTCGGTTTTAAGTGCATGCTGTAAATCAAAAGCGATGGATTTCTGATGCGGTTGTGGCGAATTTCTGGTTATCGGGGATTTTTCCGCCAAACATGCTATTTGTCACCGATACATAGATAAATTCCTCAATATTAAAAATAATTAGGACACTTTAAATTTTATTAACGTGAGTACTTTTTCAAGTTTATTTGCTAGAAAACGAATTTGAATTTTTACTATCAGTAATTATTGGTTTTCGAATCGCCATTACATCATTTAGAATGCTTTTGGCGACAAATTGCAAGCGTGGGGGAGGAAAAACCCCCAATAACTGAAAATTCTGAATTAAACTGATATAAGGTACAGTTTTTTGGTGTTTTTTTCTGATAAATTATAATTTGAAATAATTCAGTACGCTATTAGTTCTAAGGTTTGATTTCTTAAAATGCATTTAACATGAGGCAGGATGGCCCATTATTTTGGTTCGTAAACACAGTTCAATGGTTGCTAGGTTGGTACACGTCTCTAAAAAAAATAATCATGTTTCGCATAAGCTTTTAACGTAATTAAACTGAATAAGAAACTCGTCTTAGAAAACACCTACAAGAAATGTGTTTTGTAAAGCTATTTCAATTATATGTTATCATATATTTCTAACAAAAGATATTTTTTAAACGGAAGTTGAAATGTGGTTAAGAGTTGACAGGCAGACTTACATCTCCATCTGTGTCAATACGATGTCAATATTTTTTGAATTATAAACAAAAATAACAGAAAAATGGACGAAAATACATAAGTGAATTGCCTCACTGATCCACTAAACCAATAAATGTCAAGGCCACATGTAGAAACCTCTCCACAATGTATCGCGACGGTATAATGCTAGGCTGTAATCCATCTGACGGCCAATAAGAAATCCTTAAAGTCGTCTCAACAATATGGGGGGAATTAAATTCCGTGTCATTTCCACGCGGCTTTAAAATAATTAATAAATCCCACACATGGGAGAAAGATTAATGCCATGAAGGCTCAGGGTAATAATTAATTTAAAGTCTCAGACCCGGGTAGAGCTTAGGGGCTAGAAGCACTATCATAGCCAGAAGGAGATGGTTCGGGCTGAATCTGCAGTCGTGGATTTAGCAAGCGTGTAAAACGGTCTTGGGGGGGTTTTTGAAGAATATTTATTATGTGCTTGGAGGATATGCTCGAGAATGTTCCAGGAGTTGATTTTAGTTTTAAAATCTATGCCGAAAGAGGATTTAAATGTTGTGGCGTTATGAATAGTTGAGTCAGATTGTTGAGAAATTAACGGACGCGGAAACTTTGACACGGTGTTGCTTGCGAATTACAGAGCCTTACACACGATGATACGGCGACATGGAAATGTTGTTTAGAAGGAGCAAGTGGTTCTGTGTTTCTGATATTTTGCCTGTTCTCAAATTATTTCTTATTCGACAATTTTGGCAGGATTATTCCAATTGATATAATGTTTGAAGAGCTGTGAAATAAGTGTAGATTACGATTTATGATTGGTTTTTTTAAGTGAAAGGTAATTAATGATCTATTTTAATTTTGCAACTTGCAAAACATGATTTGGAATGTTCCCTTTAATTATTTGCTTCGTTTTACCTGTTACAAAACAGAAAGAAATTACGGGATTTATTTCCAATCAAATGCTTATTTCTAGCTAAACTTTACTGTTCTATAGTTGTTGGTGTCAGAATAAACGCGTCAATAATAATATTAAAGATTAGGTATTTTTTTTTAAAAACTAGGTGATAGTTGGTTTACGAAACATAATTCCATAATACAAATGTCTTTATGATGGGACAAGTTTTTTTTAGCTGGAACTTATATTTTTTTTTATTTCAAAACAATGTTAAAATGAACTATTAGTTAGAAAAAAACTAATGCAGCTTGCTTTTTATTTGCATTGTTTGAACTAAAAAATGATTTCTTGTTCAGAACCTCAAATTACCTACGCTAAAATTGACGAGTTCCTCAGCAAATATTGTTATTTTTCAAACTTACTTTCAAAACACACTATTGAATGTATAATTGTATGAAAAACACGTTTATTTAAGTTCTTTATATTAGCCTAATATCAAACAATTACAATTAAATCTGTTTTTCAAAAATTTTGAAAAAAAAAATAACGTTTGACATTTGAAGAAGAAGCTCATCATTTTAGTGTAATTTGAGGTTTGAGCGTAAAAATATATATTATGTGTATGCTATGAACAAACAGACACGCTGTCAGTTTTTAGCGAATAGTTTATTGTAAAAAAATTTTCATTCGAAATTTCTTATAAATTTTACGTCTGAAATTTTTTTTTGCAAGACCTTCGAAATCGACTTGACCAACTCCTTACTACGTCATTTTGCAACTGCTTTTGTATCGGTACTTTTCGAAAGCATGTAAATTCTAGTTTATAACGAAAACGGTAGTAGTAAGGAAATTAATTATGTGCAAATTTAAAAAGAGGTAACAGTGGTCTGCCAAAGCATTCCTACGGTTCACATTTTCGTGGTAAAAACACAACTGAGGCGGTTTTAACTCAGTCTGAGTTAATTTCCACTCCTTCCGGTGCCGAAAATGCACTTCCCCTATATGAGTGGATTTCACTCTTTTTGCGGAGTGGGTAAAAGAAATAAAAGAAAACAATCTACGTCCTACACACTTAAAACGAGCGGTTTTAACTCAGTCTGAGTTAATTCCCACTCCTTTCCGGTGCCGAAAATGCACTTCCCCTATAGGAGTGGATTCCACTCTTTTGTTTTAAGAGTGTATGTTTACCTCTTAAGCAAAGAGGATATTCCGCCTACTTTTATTAGAAGAATTTGACCAAGGCCATTCACTGCAGTTAGAAAAACCTGTTTCGTCTTTTTCGCTTCAGTCGTCAGACAAGCACAGATATGCGCAAACACTTTCATCAAAATCGAAGACATTTTGACATCACAGACGTCAACTTTCGAATTCTTTCTGACACTTTTTCTGAAATCCGAAAACTATTTCTCTTCTGTAAACAAATCGGTACCAAAACAAGTTTCCATCTTTCTTGGAGAAAGAACCACTGTTTAAATACCAGAAGATACACTACGCAGTAGCAGAAAAAAAATTAATTTAAATAAGGGCTTTAAAAAAATGTACGCTATTTTATTTAACATGCAAAATAAAATTTTAAAAACATTTTCTATCCGAAGTATTTGGGACCTAATCACATTCGGACAATAAGGAAGTTGCAATTTCTAATCAACTTCTGTGCGATACAGCTGTTGAAAATACAAAATGTGTTTTGAATGATCCCATATAAGAATATAGGATTATTTAGAATAAGTGGTTTTTTTAAAAATTCCAATTATTCTCATCAGACTTGGTAGATCTCTTACGAAGATTTCGATTGATCCAACAATGGACTAGGTCTGAAGTGTCAACAACGCGCTCTTGTACGATTTTAAATTCAACAACCAAGCAAGAAACAAGCTGTTCTGATTTATTATTAAAAGCTGGTTTCAGTGAGCAGTCTGTTCTTTTAAAATAGAACGTTTTGAAAAACGTTGCATGTTTATTTTAATTATGGACACACTAACCGTAGCGCCATTTTAGAAAAAATCGCCAAATGGTGTGTTGTTACCATAGAGGTAGGAAAGAAACTCTCCTTCCTACCTCTATGGTTGTTGCGTCAGACGCCGGTTTTGGTCACGTGAGTTTCATGGAATTTTAATAGGCATATTTCAAGTGAAACTGATAATTTTTTTATGATCTTTAAGCTGATATTTAGAATCTGTAGCTTCTAATGTTCCAGAAAATGGTATGAGTACGTCGTTTTGGGTAGGATGCAAGTTCCTCATTGAAGTTAATTTGATTGATTATACAATTTCTTCGATTATCTTTTAAAAACAGATGGGTACTTATTATAAAAGTGGGTATACATTTAGTACAAAAGTTTATATGCGACAAACTTTTATACGCAGCCTCTCTATTGCTTTTAGTCTCTGTGTTGGATGTCATGCCAAAAATATTACTGGGCATGGCATCCGATATAGATAAACCGTGACATATAAGAAAAGTGGAAAGTTTCCTGAAATTTGGACAATCAGCAACACTTCGGATAGTTGGAGTGCGGATAACTGGAATTCTACTGTAGTTTTAATTCTGAAAACAAAATGTATGTAAAATAAGTCGACAGGGAAACTTCGGAGTAATTAAAGATCTTTTATTTAACAACTAGTCATTAGGAGAAGGTTAATTTGTCATCTGCAATCGACTAGAGAGTGTGACCAAATGCCTACAAAAATGGCCAAAAATCTCGAGCCCTGCTCCACTGACCAATCAGAGTTATGAGAAAGTTCGAAAGTTCAACTTTAAAATGTGATGACTAAACAGTTTCTGTGGGAACGATCGATCTAGGCGACTATTTGTCGCCGACAGGGTGTGGTTGAGATGTTAATGTGCTAAGTGATATTAAGGATATATAAAAAAGATAATTTAAGTTATTAAGTTTTAAAAAAATATAAGATTAAGGAGAGAGAGGGTTAAGTTATATGTCATGTATATATGGACATCTCGGTACGTAGTTTGGACTTATTTCTTATACTATGGCTGAATTAAGAGTAAAAGCGTTAATTTAATACTTTTTCTTTAATTTTTCTATCCCATGTTCCGGCCGCTATTTGAAAATACGAGACCCTCATTTCCGATAGCTATCATATCAAGTGCGGCATGAATTCAAAAAAAAAACCTCATTCCTTACATTTCCAAGAGAAACCTCAAAAATAAACATTCAAAGTAATCAAAACTTTAGTGAATGCTTCGGTCCCAAGTGCAAAAAAAGGAAATTTATCACAGTTAAAAAAATTTAGTGCATCGGAAAAAGAAATCGATACGTTGTCTTATCTAAAGACAACAAAACAAACACTTTTACGATCTTATTTGCATTTTTATCGCTTCATTTAAGACCCAAGAGCGCATCTCAGCCGCAAAAATGGTCCATTCACGGATTTATTTCGATTTTTTTTTACCAAAAACAACGCAACTGGCGTTGATAAAGAACAATGTTTATTAAGCTACCATCCACACATAAAAAAAAACTATTTTCTCGAAGGTATTCATTATTATCTTCAAATCCAAACCTCTTGAGTTATTCCAAAAGAGATTTTTCCCTCTAATTTCTTAAAGAAACCATTTTTTAAGTAAAGCTCAAAGTGCCTAATCGCCATTTAGCTTATTGATTTATTACTCATCATATGTAATTAGCAATTAAGAAATTTTTTTAGATGTACCTGCTCCTGTTTTTATGGCGATGAAAATGTTTTTCGACTAGGTGTAATCAACGACATAAATATATTAGACCGATAATCTTAATAGAAAAAGTCCGATTGAGGAGGAGACCACATGAATCGCTAATTTGGCTAGAAAAATTGCTACTTTTGGAGATTTTTCGCTACCGTTTAAAAAAGTGCCAAAACAATAAGAGAAATTTGTAAGCTATATTTGTTGTAGTTTCACTGCAACAAATACATACACTACAACATATTTAAATCATATGTTGTAATGAAAAAATAAAATTATGTCAATTTTAGAATATTTGAAAAGTCATAAGGTTAGGGTTTCGTTGGATTACCATCGCACTACAGATAAACGAGGGCTATTGGCGAGGGGTGTCATAATTTTTAACAACAGATTTAGTGACGAGCTGACACCTGAGAGGGCACCCAACATAACTTTAAGGTCGACATTGTACGCGGCTTCGAGAATTTGAGCAGATTAAACGCGCACTCCCTCAACGCGGAGTTATATATATTCGTTGGACTTTTCCATATTCGTTGGACGTTCGTTTTTATCTGCATAGAGAGTGTTTATTGGCCGGCAGATATTTTGGCGATTTCCAGGCATAAACCTGGGACCTATCGCATGAAAGGAAAGCGCCTTACCGGTGGGCTCTCAAGCTTCTGAAAAGAGGTTTGCGATTGGTTCTGCAAACGTTTCTTTACACTCTTAAAACAAAAGAGTGAAATTCACTCCTATAGGAGAAGTGCATTTTCGGCACCGGAAAGGAGTGAAAATTAACTCAGACTGAGTTAAAACCGCTCGTTTTAAAAGTGTAGGACGCAGATTGTTTTCTTTTATTTCTTTTACCCACTCAGAAAAAGAGTGAAATTCACTCCTATAGGAGAAGTGCATTTTCGGCACGGAAAGGAGTGGAAATTAACTCAGACTGAGTTAAAAACCACTTGTTTGTTTTAAGAGTGTAGAAAAGTCACGTGACTTTCGCATTTATGCTTGTCACTTTTAAGGTTTGCCAATACCCAGTGCTAAACATCTTAAGTCTCTGTCGGTAATTAGTTTCGGTAAACAACCCGTTATGGAATGATTAGGAGTTGTGACCCACTTTTGAAAGACGATTACAAAACAGTTATACGACACGGGGTAGAACAAAAATTTTTTAAAGGACCAAATAAGTGTCAAAAATAAATGAAAGGGAGAAAAAAGTTAACTGAAACGTTGTTTTTAGCTAATATGTTGGTTCGAGATATGTAATAGTTATTTTTAAGTAAATTATATTTTTATTCCTTTGTGAATTTTTTTAAGAAGTAAAAAAAAGTAACCAGGAATATGTTCGAAATATTATGTGCTTAAATGTAAAAAGCGTGATTTGGAAAATATTTAAAACGCAGTTTTGGGAACTGATTTCTTTTAATTGACTATGAACAAGAACTGTTTAGTGCGTAGTTAGCAACAGTATGGGCAAATTAAAAATTATAATTTTTAACTGTCGGTTTTCGGTATTACATGTCACTATAGTTATTTAAGCAACTAGTGCCGAAAATAATACTTTATTAAGCGAGTAGCTTTTATTTCACGAGACCGTAGGTCGAGTGAAATAAGGACAAGAACTGAATAAAGTATTACTTGGCACGTGCTTGCTTACAATATTTTTTTTTTTATAATAACGTGCAAAATATGCATATTAAATAAAAGTATTGTTTGGCGTGAAATTTGTGTTCTTACTTTTGTCTTATTTAATTTATTTTAATAATTTTTGTAGTACTTGTAGTTTCCATGGAAATATTAGAAAATGCAAAAGTAATGAACCAATAGAAATAAGTGAGTTTCATGACATCTTTTAGTTTCCATGGAGATATTCATGACATCATTTTGTTTTTCTACCAATCAGATACTATTATTTACTTTACCGCACTAGTGCCGAAAGTACTACTTTCGGCACTGTCTGTGACGTAAGCACGTAAAGTGTCATTTTCGCAACGATTTATGAAAGAATATGATATAAAAACAAGTAGGTTTGTAACAGAATCTGTCACTTAACTCGCTTCCACATATTTGTGTTTAACAGGAAAAAACGCGCCAAACACAACATTAATTCTATATTTAACATTTACAAGCTAAATTTGGCTAGTTTCATTTATTTTATTTCGAAAATTCAATAATTATTACTTATCGTTTGCAAAAATCAATTTATATTTTAAAGAATAAATATGTCATATTCCTCGCTTTTAAATAGAATGAAAACATTTCATATCAACATACAAGGATTCCGTGATTCAACTGATCGATGTCGCAAAAATAAATTTATTTTAATTTATTGTCTAAAAGAATTAAAGTTTCTCGAGCGATTGTTGCGAATGGCCAATGTGATTTAATTCTAATAAAAACAGGGCCTTTAGCTATTTGTAATTCAAAGTTTTAAACGCCAAAATTAACTATTTTCATTAATCTTCTTTCTCAGATTTAATAATTAGACTTTATCGTTTGCTAAATTTGTTTAAAGTTCGAAGAATAATTATGTAATCTTTTTAATAAATATTTTTGTCGCCACAATTTCCCATTTACATTTCTTTCGAAAATTCACTTATTTAAAATTTGTTAAATTAATTTACAGTTCAAAAAATATATAATTTGTACAATTGATGCTTTAAAAATAAAAGCGAAACTTAGCATATTTTTTTTATGCCAAGTTAGAATTCTCTATGCATCTTTCTTCATACATATATATAGAACCATTAAAAGAACTCTATTGTGATAATACAACAATCCAAACCGAATTATATCACATAAATAAATATTTTTTCAAGTGTGTTTATTTTTATTTTAACAAAAGTTTCTCGTACGTTTAACGAAATGGAAACAGTGAAAATTTTGAATAAAAATGGAATTTGCATGTTATTTCAATGTAGATTAAATTTTTAGTTATTTAAATTTTAAATAAGCTTCTAGTTTAAATTTTTTAATGAAATTTGGCATGTAGCCAAATCTGATTTTTTGCTTCAAAATGACGTATCCCACTTGTCTGTGGGACTTGTGGATGACAACAGTGAAAATATGAATAAAAATAGAATTTGCATGTTATTTCAATGTAGATAAAAAAAATTTAGTAATTTAAATTTTAAATAAACTTCTAATTTAAATTTTTTAATGAAATTTGGAATGTAGCCTAATCTGATTTTTTGCTTTAAAATGACGTATCCCACTTGTCTGTGGGACTTGTGGTTCTTTCTGTGAAAGTGGGTGACAGACGGACAGACGGACTGAACGATTATAAAACCTTCCACTTTTTACGTTATAAACGTAGTGTGGAAGCTAAAAAGTGAACTTTTTTGCACGTTGTTATAAAAATTAAATTATAAGACTTTCTTGCGTTGCCAAAGTCAATAAGGCATCGTCTAAGATAAAGAGCAAAAGTTTCATTTTTTTTGCTGTGCTGTTAAAAATTTCGTGCTTGCGTGTTTTACCAATAATATGGTTCCTACTAGCTGTGACGGTTTTGTGGTGAAATGTTTCACCGTATTTTCGGTGTTCGGTTGAACCATTTTCAGAAAGAAAAACCCGAGAAATAATTCGAACGATTACCGAAATTAGGGTGCAACATCACACCACGCAGCCGTTGCAGCTACCCAGGACCCTTATTTTCGGTGAAACCAAGCGCCGAATTTTTATCATTATGCAAATCAATTTACTAGGTAGTTAGATCATCACGTTTTGTATACAATTGAAATTCGATTAACCGTGATTTTCATTTGATATATATATAATATATATATATATATATATATATATATATATATATATATATATTATATTATATATATATATATATATATTATAATTAATATATATTATATATATATATATATATTATATAATACTCTTATACGGCGCCCAAATTTCCTTATATTTCTATCTCTGGAATGACAACAATCGAAATGAACAAAAATACTACTAATTTCAAAATGGCCGACTGAAAACAACAAAAAAGTGTTTGAAACAACAACTTTAGGATAGAATCAGTAAGTTTAAATTTAAACATGCATAATATTAGGGACGTTTAAAGTTTGAAAATTTAAATTATAATTTCTATCGACTGAACTACCAAACACTATTGTTAATAAAAAAGGGAAAATTAAAATAGTTTTTAAACATAGTTTCTAAGCGTTGACGGCTACCACGGTTTCCAATTTATTTACAAATGGATCTTATTTAAGCAGCGACATATATTTACAATGATAACCATTATTTTATAAGCATTAATTTGTAATTATGTTATTTTAAAAGGATACTAAAGGCGGTTAATCTGAAGGACCATGTCCGGCTTTGGCGCCAGTCGAAAAATGTCGCCAAGTCAAAATGACACAATCCGAGCGTTTGCCAAGTCTGTGAAATGACAACAATTAATTACTTAAAATGCTACTCAAAACTGAAAATGTCTGCTGAGAGAACATAAAAGATTTCCTTATTAAAAATTATCTTGGCATTTGCGATCATAGATCGTAGCGATATTTTAAAATAAGAAAATCCGAACACAACAGTTTGCTGCAAGTTCAAAACAATGTGCACAAAAAATCATTTAAGAAATTAGTTCTTTTTATAATTAATGATTAATAATATTTGAAATATATTAATACGGATTTAAGCTTTCTTAAAGGTGAAAGAAATGGACACGATTAACTTATAAAGCGATTTTCGTAGCCAATGGCTGCCATACTACAAATTTGGAGGGGTTACCACATTTGGCGAAAAAAATGACGGACATGCTCAGTTAGGTTAATCCTTAAGGCTAGACTAAAATATTTCAATGAACGGTGAGCGAGCCTGGATCGCGAAGCGAGCCAAAGGGAACTGCGCAAGCAGTTCTCGGGGGTTGGCGAGCGATAGCGAGAAGGGGGCGTGCCCCCTAGTTATAAAGAAATCATTTTAAGTATTAAACGGGACGGAGTCCGGAGCCGAAGCTCGGCCCGCCAAAAAGAGCACACAACCTTACATTTCGAAGTCTAATTAAAAAGTGACTATTTTTAATGGTTGTGAGAAGAGTGCATCAGAAGTCAAAACAAAGTATGCTGCGTCTGCAATTTCTGTGGGAAAGAATGTATTGACGCCTATTGAAACGTGGGAACTGTTCGATGGATCGGCAAGACATTAAGTGAGAGTTATTAAAAAGAACTGAATATTAGACTATTATAGAGATTTGTGTGGTTAATATAACTTTATAAAGATTTGCACAATATATCGCATATATATATAAAAAATCTCTTAAACATACCAACTATTGGAAAAATGAAAAGCAAACCGAATAACGCGCCGCAACAACTAAAGGTGGATTATAATTCTGTAGTTATCAATAAAGTTGTAAACTCTCGTACCACTATGTATTATTTCCATTTTCAAACAAAGTCCGATTATATTAACTCTTACGAAACAGGTTTATTTATTTTAAAGGTAAAACATCGTAAAAATCTTCCGCTCCGCCTAATTTTATCACTCCCCCGTTCCTACTGTGTTTGCGAACGTAGAGAATCAATATACCGACTGAGATTGAAGAATGTGGATACATTTATACTGCTGTATGCAGGTAAACTGCAGTATCTAGACTAATGACTTAGACCAGTGTTGTAAGCATTCAATAACTATAACCCATGAAAATAAAGTATACTGAAAGACTAATCATTTCAGAGCAATAATAGTCCAATACATTGCTGTGGTTATTGCAGTTTACCTGCTCATTGCAGAATATACTCTTGCGTGCAGGTAAACTGCAGTATCTGGACTAATGACTCAGACCACTGTTGTTAAGCCTTCAATAACTACAACCCATGAAAATAAAGTATACTGAAAGACTAGTCATTTCAGAGCAATAATAGTCCAATACATTGTTGTGGTTATTGCAGTTTACCTGCTCATTGCAGAATTATACTCTTGCGTGCAGGTAAACTGCAGTATCTGGACTACTGACTTAGAGCACTGTTGTTAAGCATTCAATAACTACAACCCATGAAAATAAAGTGCAGGGTGTCCGTAAAAGAATGTCCGAGTTTAAAATTGAAGAGCTTAGTGGAAGAACGTGCTAAGTGACAAAAAGGTGAAAACGAGAAAATTGGCTTTAAAGTTTTTCACTTGCGCTCAGATATGTTGAAAACGGTACTTGTAAAGCATAAAAAAATATGCTAAACTTAAAGTTTGTGAAAAAGGGGAAACTTGCTATCGTTAAAGAAGTTAGTAATATGTTCATTGACACAAAAATCTCAATTTTTTCAGAAATGTCACTTAGCACGTTCTTCCACTAAGCACTTCAATTGTGACCCGACATCACGCCTTGTGATTTCTTCCTTTGGGGCTTCGTAAGAGATCGGGTCTACGTTCCACCCCTACCCCACGATTTACCAACCTTGAAAGGTAGAATTGCACAGGCTGTTACTTCCGTTACCCCGGACTTGCTGCAGACAGTATGTTAAGAATTGCATTTTCGTTTGGATGTGTGCCGTATCACTAAAGGCGCACACATTGAGCACTTATAGGAAAAATTAGGTTAGTTTGCCTTCAATGGAATTCCTTCAACGGATCACAATACAACCGAGAAATAATAAACTGCCGAACCCGGGTTTTACCAGAGTTGCAGTCTAGTGCTCTTACGCGGTTAAAAACAGGAAAAACTATTTTAAACAGCATTTTTTCAACAAAATACTGTTAAACGTAAATAAGAGTATTTTTCTGCAAATATATTTTTTCCTGAAAACCTATCTATTTTTTTAGAAGTATAAATGGTTTTTTACATATCATAAACCTTCAGATAGATATATAAACTTTATTTCTAAAACAACACAAGTAACAGTAAAATTAAATCGTTAACGTCCAAATATATTTTTAATCCCATCACTAGTTTAAGTAACTAACTTAGCTAATACATTTTATCCCGACGTAGTACAAAGCCTTATCTGAAATCCCAACTAATAAAATTTTATTAAATCGAACACTGTTATACATTGCATTTAAATTAGCAAGATTTTTCCACTCTGGCGTAAAACATTCTGCATCGGCAGAGATTCAATTACGAATGAAAATGCCATTCCCTATTGGAAGCGCACTCGAGCGTTGTTGCTAAGTCGGGGTAAATTTGTCTAACTAAGTTTAAAATGTGTCCTCGCGACCTCTTTGTACCTATCCGTAATTTAACTCAGCTTTTCTGTATAAAAGTTGGGGGCTGGGGAGCCCAGTCGGTTAGGCATTCGCCTAGCATGCGAAAGGTCCCAGGTTCGGGTCCGGGCATCGCCAAATTAACTGCCGACCTATAAACGGCCCGTGCAGCCAAAAATGTCCAACGAATAATACCCCGTGTAGAGGGAGTGCACGTTAAATATACTTCAAAGTCCTAACGCTGCGTACGATGTCGCCCTTAACGGTTGCGTTGGGTGCCTACTCAGGTGTCGGCTCGTCACTTTATTGTGGTTCTAAAATACGACGCCCGTTGCCAATAGCCCTCGTGTAGCTCTAGTGCGACGATAATTCAAACAAACTAAACTGTATAAAAGTTGATGCATAGAAAGCCATTCTATGCTGAAAAATTGAGTTTGATTGGTCATTCTTTTGTAAACTATAACATGTGTTAGCTACACTGCTCAAAACAATTAGAGGAACGCATGGTTTAAACCCTTTCACCCCCAATGAATCCATTTGGCATCATCAGCTTCCGATTTTTTTTTCTTACTAAGTTGAGCTCGCACTTATTTACAGTTAGATGTACTAATCATGTATATTGAATCATTAAATAATGTTTATTTTAAATAAAGAAAAATATTAAAAACATGGTAAAATAAAATTCACTCTGAAACAATTTTATGAAATAAATTGACCCTAAATCCATCACGCTTGCATTCTTAGATGTTTAAAAATTGATTTTACCTATTTTTTAACAAATAAAGTTTTCCGTACTCCGCATATACTCGGTGGGTCTGCTGTGGTATCGGGACTCGATCGAGGGACCTTCCGATTCCGAGAACGAGGCCTTAACCACTAGGCTATCCACGGCCCCAGGTTTGTAGGGTTAAGTAGCTAGTATGTCACCATAGGTGTAGCCGTTCCAGTCTTCCATTGAAAAAATTTATAAAAACGAGCTAATCTTAGATTTTGGTTGGATTAGCTTTGCACTAGAGCTGCTCATGACATACTGGTTACATATCTAGTATGTTTTAAGATACTACGTTCTAGTAGAGAAACCAACGTTTAAGTGGGCATTGTTGACTAACAACGGCACTAACAAGTACTAACTCCTATTACACCTGCAACCATTTACGACTTTTACCTACAATATCCTTTTTATCGGAAGGCAAAGTCGAAGAGCGTATCAATGTCTTAAGAAGGAATGGGCGCGCTGGACCGCGGGTCTCCAAACTCATGTGCCTCAGTGTTAATCCAATGGCGAAAAAACTATTTTCTCTGCCACATTTATCCAACTGTATTGAATATTTTTTACAAACGGGTTTTTTAAATAATAAATGTAGATAACTTACGGGTCTCTATCTTCCCACTTTTTGAAATTGCTTCGAAGATTTTGTGTAAAATTATTTATTGTAAAATAAAAACATATTCGAACCCATTTCAAAAAGTGGGAAGGTCGGGACCTGTAAGTCAGCTACATTTATCACATAAAAAAATCCGCTAGTATAAATATTCAATACAGCCGGAGAAATGTGGCAGAGAAAAAAAAATTGTGCCATAGGATTAACACTGATGCACTTTGCTTTGGAGACCCCCGGTCCAGCGCGCCCATTCCCACTTAAAGACGCCTGACTAAAGCAAAGCTAAATCGAGTATCAGGCCTCGACCTCAAGTTCTTAGAGATAACCACAAATGGAGTACACCTTCACTCGAGTGAATCCGGCATAAATGATTGTCCAATTAGCGAAGCGATGTTTGAGTTTTAGTAACGCTTTTACCCGCTTCACTCAAGTAGCGTTAGTTACGATGAAGACTCGTCCAGTCAAGTCCATCTGTGATGTCACAAACACGGTGAATTAAATTTCTGTACGACTTGTTAATTGTTCGGTCGTCCAGGCCTGCTACGCATTTCAGTTTGGCCTTGGCCTAAACAACAAGATTCTTACACCCATAGTTACATCGGGTTCTATTCTGCAAAATTGAAAAAAGAGTGGTGGAAATTCCATTTCTAAAATAGAAGATATTATTCTAATGATCCTAGCTCCTCCTATTTTTTTGTTTGAGTTCCTAGATATAGGCTCCTACTGACATAAACAAGGTCGTGACAGCCCTAGCTGTTAGAAAACAATATCATTAGCTTAGTAAACGCGACGGCGGACCATTATTTGTCTCAAATCAGAGGTCTCAGATCAAATTGTCACTAATAAAACCAAATCGGGGGTAGAAATCAAGCTATTTTGTACGTATTTGCTCAAGTCAATGAGTGAATCTAAAAAAACTTGACTTAACCCTAGAACTACAAACCGAGGTAGATATTAACCCGAGGTAGGTTTTTTTAGGGTTAAGTTATTCAGTAACATTATCGACTACCAATCACACACAAAAACAAATTAAGTTGCTCCTCAAATTACTTCTTCGACAACAAAAAAAAATCGTATACTAAATGAGTAAAAGTGTTTCTTTCAGATCTACAACAGAAGCAAAAAATACTAGGAGTTACTTTTACACTACACTCTTAAACAAAAACGAGCGGTTTTTAAGTCAGTCTGTATTAATTTGCCCTCCTTTCGGTCCAAAATGCACTTCCCCCTCTAAGGAGTGGATTCACTCTTTTTGTCGGAGTAGATAAAAGAAATAAAATACAATCTACGTCCTACACTCTAAAAACGAGTGGTTTTAACTCAGTGAGTTAATTTCCACTCCTTTCCGGTGATGAAAATGCACTTCCCCTATAGGAGTGGATTTCACTCTTTTGTTTTAAGAGTGTACAAACCCGAGTTAATATTAAAAATAGAGGTTTTCATTTCTATGGTTAAATCGGCTATCCCACTTTGCAAGTTAAACAAAAGAACGCGATTCTTCTCCTTTCCACTCGGTCGCACCGATGAATCGAGTGATTTTCTGCTGACGAACGCCTTCATAATTCGCCGGGAATTCGATCCACCCACCGGCCGTAATCAGCCTCCAGCAACGGCATCCCAAGAGAGCTGAGTCCGTACATCCCGGAATCCGCGTATACACTCGGTCTTATTTTCTTTTAAATGCGGCGAGTTTAGCTAAAAAGAACCAGAAGAACGAGACCTGTTCGGAGCTTGAAAAGTATAGTCGGTTCTGAACGGTCCTGAGTTGGTCCATGAACAGTTTACGTACTTTTTCATCAGGAAATTTCGTATTATTCATCCGTAATACAGCTTTACCACAACAATATTCGACTCCACAGCAAATACTTAGCAATAGAAGGCACTAAGAAAAACTGCACTTGTACCTCTTGGCTTCTAGGCTCCTTATATGTAGAATCAACAATCACCAGCGACCCAAATATTATTTAAATCAGTTTTAAAATCCTTGGCTCAAAACCAAATGTTGCAATTTGCCAACCAAGCGTTTGTTCGGGTTTAGTTTAGTTGGAATTATCGTCGCACCAAAGCTACACGAGGGCTATTGGCGACGGGCGTCGTATTTTAGAACCACAGTCAAGTGACGAGCCGACACCTGAAAAGGCAACCAACTCAACCGTTAATGGCGACATCGTACGCAGCGTTAGGACTTTGAAGGATATTTAACGTGCACTCTCGCCAAACGGGGTATTATTCGTCGGACATTTTTGGCTGCACGGGCCGTTTATAGGTCGGCAGTTATTTTGGCGATGCCCCGACCCGAACCTGGGATCTTCCGCATGCTAGGCGAATGCCTAACCGACTGGGCTCCCAAGCCCCCACTTTTTCATCGGGAAAATTAAGAATCCGAGCCGGATGGATACCATAACGGGACAAAGAGCTTCGATGGTTTCAAAGTTGAAAAGGATATGCATTAGTGCCGTAGGATTACAAGCGGTTTAATATTTTTTTTACACCACGAGAGATAATTTACATTGGAAACGACAGCTTGAATCCGAATGATACAAACGTCTATTGAAAAGGTGGAATTCAAAGCAATAACAAGGATTTCATAGACTTTCGGACAGAGAGCCTGACTTCTATTGCACTTCTCGAAAACCTTCCTTTAATTATTTTTTTTACAACCACTTTTATTTGATTTGATCTTTAATTTAAGCGGCTGGGTAAGGACAACTAGAAAGGCCACGCCTGCAAGTTTTGTCAACCTTTGTTCTAAACCACACTAACCAGCAACAAATTAGTCTGAACCAGAACGGTCACGCCCACAGTGTCGCCACAATTAAGTAAAACATTATCATTTTCCCCACAAATAAGTAACGCTTCACCTTGTTCGAATCGTCCATTGTTGATGAAATCTCTGTAGTCCCGTTAAGGGGATACCGGTACCCAAAAATTGGGCAAAATATCGATTTTTCAGTTTTTACTTCTTATTATTCACAATATCTTTTTGGACATTTACTGAAAATTTCATAATGATATCTTCTATAGAAAAAAGTTAAATAAATTTCCTGGAGTCGTTCATATACGTTTGAATACGTATTTCGTCTGCTTTCAACCGTTTTTCTCTGTTTCGCGTTTTTCAATTCTCGTGTTTAATAAATCCCTAAGGCTTTTTTTGCTAATTAAGTTAGAATTTTGAAATTTTAACCTATATTCTTAAATAAGTGGTGCGCAAAATTGTGCATGGAATAAGGTCTATGTATAGTTGTTTTTAAAAAACATGTTGAATTAAATAATTTGTAATTTTTTTGAGATTTTCAGTATAAATGCATGTTACTTTTTAACTGTAGCTCACATTTTAAAATCCATGCACAGTTCTAGAACAAATAGTACTAAAAACAAACTATAAAAGTTTGGTGGAGTTATTCTCAAAATTAAAAGAGCAATAGCGTTTTAAAAGTTCAAAATTTTGTCTTTTTTAAAATAAATGAAGAACTACTCGTAAATATTTGTTTTGATTGCTATAAAATGTTTATTTCGAGTGTACATTATATAAAACCACTATAATTTACAAGTTTATGTTATTATTTCTATAAATAACGTTTTGGGTACCGTATCCCCTTAAGAGCTAAACTATAATCGTCATTCAAGTGAAATGGTTCACATCAGTATACCGACTTTAAAACTCTGTAGTGTCTATAGTTAAGCTCATAGTTTCCTTGCACAGAAGCCACGACCATGGGCGGAGCTATAAAACGCGCGGAGCAATCAGATGAAGAGGGAATATCAGCCATTTTTATTTTGTCTTCATCTGATTGCTCCCCGCGTTTTATAGCTCTGCCCGTGGCTTCTGTGCAAGAAAACTATGAGTTTAACTATACCTCCAAAAGACTTGCTAATAATACGAAAATAATAATTAACTATGTATTAATTACCTTAAATCTCTCTATAATGGTTACGGCTATGCAAATCGTGCACTCAAATGTGTATCTAATGTAGATATCACAGTTAAAAAATTATTTTTTAGGTTTTTTTTATGAGAAGAAACGTTGCTATACATAAACCGGAAACCAAAATAGTACAAACAAATAGTTATTTATGCAACTAGTGTGAAAAGTAAGGCTTTTTTAAACGAGTTGAATAAATTATTTCACGAGGGAGTTTAAAAAAGGCTATTTTCAACGTGTTGTCATACACTATTTTTTAAAATAACGTGCAAAAAAAAGTATTTATTACATTGGCATTTATTGATTGGCTTATTAATTATTTTATTATCAGTTCAAATGATTTGATGGTGATTATTTATATTAGTGATTATTTTAAAATCACGTGCAAAAAGTATTTCTTAGATTGTCATTGGAAATAAGACGCCAAATAAAGAATCACGTTCAAATAAAGAATTTTACACCAATCACAAAGCCGCCGAATAAGTATCACGCTCAAATAAAGAATTTTACCCCAATCAGATGCCCTTATTTACTTTGTCGCACTAGTGCGTAAAAGTAACTTTGTCACACGATTTCTTTAAAAGCATCACTTTTGCCACGATTATTGATTTGAAAAAGTTAGTTTTTTTGCATGATATAAAAAGTACGTAGATTAATATTATCGTAGCATAAAAAATCAAACCAGTATTTTATTTTTAAGTTATTTGGTTTAATCTAGAACTTAAACAATATAACGATTCGTAACTCAGTAAATTCATTTCATCTCGGTTCTTTCCGAATTAACGTTTCCGAAATATCCACTTGGGGTAAATACTCCTTTTTTTTACTACTAGCTTTACTCGGTAATTAAAGACCCAGGCATAATGAACGATCGACGAAGAAAGACGCAAAAAATAAGTGAATAGAGCTTATGTGGTAAAAAATCCGCTGATTCGTTTTGCGTGTTGTCTAAGGATATGGAAGAAATTAAGAGATGAAACTAGTGTTTCTGTTTACTGGTAATATCGTAATTTGGAATTGTGTTTTTGTGGTGAAATGTTTAAGAGATATTAGAAGTATTGTGGAAGGATTTTTTTTAGAGATTTTTGAATGGGGTTGTTTTTTTTAGTCGCGCACGGCAACAACTAAAGCGGTCTTGTTCTCATTTTTGTCTGGAAATACTTTTGTATTGGTATTCGAAAATGTGTTTTCTAAGAATATTTTACTTATTGATTTTTTTTAATTCCAAGTTCTTGCTGTGCTGTTGGTTGTACAAATCATTTATTAAAGAAAGACTACAAAAAAAAGTTTTGTTTCATTGATGACGCTGACGGTCATTTTGAAAGTGAAACCGAAAAACCAATAAAATCGCAGGGAAAGGAAAAATGAAAACAAGATAGCGTTACATCATTTGAAACATTCCCATTGCAATGTATTTTTTAAAAATGTATACACGTTGACTGCCACAAGATTAAAAAAAAAGCCCAAAAGGAAGAATCCTGGGCAAGTTAATTTTTTCTTTGTTTCTAAGTTAACTTAGAAATCAAGTAAGTTAACTTAGAAATCATGATTACAATTTTCGCAATCATATTTTATTTACAATGTTTTGCTTAAAAAAGCTACTAAAAAATAAAACAAACTTTTTTGCGCAATTTTTATAGCTAGGTATTTTAATAACAAGCTGGCACTTCAAAATGCAGTACGTCTCCTAGTAACCCTATCTTTAAGACTGCGGCGGTTCACCACACACGCAACCCAATCAACAACCAGGTGGCGCTGATTTACAGCCACGTTCCTACCACTATTCCAGATTAAAACGTTAATAGTAGTATATAAGCCGAGGTAACTCATCTCCATCCAGAGGATCCTTTTGGTAGACTGTGGGTTACTGAGGCCGCTACAAGACCATACAAAATGTGTATGTATTAGAATAACATAAATGTTGTGTATGATAAAGTCTTATTATTTTCACATGTCGGAGCTTAAAATGCTCTACCTAAGGAAGTTACAGACGGTTTCAAAAAATTAAGATAAAATATTTTAAGTCACAAACTCTCACTTAAAAGTTGTGGATGAAATAATGAATACGTGATAATGGTGTTCAGGCAGGTATCAATAACTAAAAAGTAAGGGATGGCAAAGAAAACATGCGATTCTGGTTCAACGAACGCTTCACTAGAGCTACTCGCGCTCAAAAGGGAATACCTCAAAAAAATATTTAGCTTCGACCCTACGTATATGAAGTAAAAAGTGGAAGACATTATAATACTTCATACACCCACTTTCACAGCCCAAATTGGAAATCAACAGACAAGTGTGATACGCCAAATTGAATCAGAAATATTTTAGGCTGCATCCAAAATTGCATAAAAAATAATAAGTATATTAAACTTATAAAGAACTAAAGGTTTTAACTACATTTGAATAACAAGAGAATTCCATTTTGATTTAATATTTCGAAATAAATACAATCCATATTTCTTCTACGCATTTTAAATTTTGTATGTATATTTTTTAACATTCATCAAAAGCACAGAAACTTTATTTAAAATTAGAAAAAAAAACTTTACAGGAATATTTATTTTCATAATGCATGGTTTAGAATGTAGTCATACTATATACCACAATAAAGTTCTTTTCATGTTTCATTACATATGTATTAAGAAAGCGGCAATAAAATTTAATTTCATTTTTGCATAAATAATCTAGTCATTTTCTTATTTACTTTTCAGCTTTTATTGATGTACATTTGAATGAAAACGTCAAAAAAACAAATATTGATTATGTGTTCAAAAAATGTAAATACGTTTTCGTAAAAAATATAAAATGATGTTAGGGTAATTTTTGCTTCTATTTTTCGTGAGCGCGCTACTATTGTATTTTTATTCTTCGAGCTGCAAATTAATTTTTCAAACCATAATGAATATTAATTGAATTTGAAAAAAAAAGTTTATGCAAGTGAGCAATTCAGGCGACTAAAAGTCTAAGTACTGCAATATGGTAGGTAGGTAGGTAGATTTGAATTATCGTCACACTAGAGCTACACGAGGGCTATTGGCGACGGGCGTCGTAATTTAGAACCACAGTCAAGTGGCGAGCCGACACCTGAATAGGCACCCAACGCAACCGTTAAGGGCGACATCGTACGCAGCGTTGGTACTTTGGAGCATATTTAACATGCACTGTTTCTATACACGGGGTATTATTCGTCGGACATTTTTGGGCTGCACGGGCCGTTTATAGGTTGGCAGTTAGGTCTACTTGAATCAAATTTGAACTATCCACTTCTGTAAAACCTCCTTCCATTATCTATATAATTCTTATTTTAATAGTATATTAGATTAAATCCAGTTTAATTGCAAGCAAAAAAACATCACACCGGTTTGTTTATATATACTAGTGACGTCAGCCAAATCGACGTGTTTGTGATCACGTGACGTACCGATGAAAAAGCCATTTTAAAATGATATTTACTAATTATTTAAAGATTTATTTTGCAGAAAAAATATATAAGTTTGTTATTTTTGGGTTAAAACTAAAAATAATTTAATATATGAAGGTGTTTTAGCGATACAGTCAAGTACCCTATTTTCATAATAATTAAATTACATTGACCTTTATTTTCAATACTGTCCTCGCACCACTTCTTGAGATATATGACGTGTTTTAGACGAGTCCAAACTATCACTCGTAAAACGAAAAGGAGTCAGGAAGATTTTGGTTTCAGCAAGAGTTACTATATTTGGCGATTCATTGCTTTTGCAGGAGCATATTTTCTTAAAGTTTAGAAACAGTTTGTCAACTGAAGGGCAGTTCGAACTTGCATGGGTTCACTATTATTGCATAGCTATTTTTTTTTACTTATAGCGTTCCCCGATGTGATACTGAATATGGTAAATAATACATACTACAGATGCAAATCTACTGACGATCAAGTCGATAAAAAAAGAAATGCACGTGCATTTGATGACGACCTTTAGCAATTAACTACAATCCACCTTTCAGTAATAACCTATGTGTAGTTTTAGTGTGACACATTATTTCCAACCACACTAACCCAACAATCCGCAGGCTCACCAAACACCATGGAATTGGTAACCCTGCCTCCTTTAGGTTCTCTACCTTTTTACAAAGTGGACGCTTCCACAATCAAAATATTTGGGATGCCAAGTTGTGGCAGGCTGACTATATCCACCATATCACCATGTAAACAAATTAAGCAACAATTATCATCTTAATCAAATGAATAATTTATATCCCACCATTCTAATCGATTCATTGCTCTCTTTACCATTTCATTTCGATTCGATTTTTCGAACGTTTTTTTTTTCCTTGGAGCTGAATGTCATGCCACAAATGACCGAACGCAGAGAGATAAAAAAAAAAGAGGTTCATTAATGGCCTCAAATGAAAATTCCAGAGAACAATTGATTAAATAGAGAAGGAATGTTTCCGGGAAATTCCAATAACATCGCGAATGATTAAATCAAAACTCCATGTACTCGCCATCATTTCCACTTCTGGGAATCCTCCCTACCAATGGTACTAATGGTGAAAAAAGAAAATATAAAACCCACTAATTTTTTTCTCCCCCATCCGTCTAGCTTATTTTATTATTTTCTATCCACTACATAAATACAATTTTAGTTTTATTTATTATTTATTTAAAGAGTTTAACATTTAATTTTTTTGCAGTGAATACAGGTTTACACTTGGGCAAAATTGCGTATCTCTCGGAAGTTTAAACAAGTAGGTTTATAACAGAATCTGTCACTTACCCGCTTCCACACAACAGTTGTGTTAAACAGATAAAAAGGCGACAAACACAGCATTGATATTCTATATTAAACATTTACATGCCAAATTTGGCTAGTTTCATTTATTTTGTCGAAAATTCAATAATTATTACTTATCGTTTGCAAAAATTAATTTATATTTCAAATAATAAATATGTAATATTCCTCGCTTTTAAATAGAATGAAAACACTTCATAACAACATACAGAGAATCTCGTAGTGAAATATATTTGACGTCAATTCAAACTGATCGATGTCGCAAAAATTAACTCTTTGAGACAAAAAATTAAAATAAAGTTTCTCGAGCGATTGTTGCGAATGGCAACATGGTGATTTAATTCTAATAAAAATGGCTTCCTGTGCTTTTTAAATGAGCAATGAATTTTGCAGTTTTTTTAAATAATTAAAGTACTTCGAATTCGAATTCTTTTCTGAAATTTTCAATGTATTCAAATTTCGATGCGCTGATTTTTTTTTTGACGCATCACACTTGTCCATAGCATTTTTAGTTTGGACTATGGAAGTGGGTGACGGACAGAGACAGGCGAACAGACGGACTGAACGATTATAATACCTTCCACTTTTTACGTTATAAACGTAGTGTGGAAGCTAAAAACAGAATTATAGTCTTTACGTTTACAACGCAAGCCTGCTTCTCCTACCCCCTAGTGTGGTTTTCCAGGAATGACATGAAGGGCACTCGTCTGGTTTTTTCCCCACTCTACCTGAGTTTGGAGAGCAGTTGCGATTAACCTCACAGCAGAACCCCCGGGGCCCGGATGGCCGAGTGGTTTGGACCATTACGCTAGCGGTCTGCGCGCTGTAACGGGTGCAGGTTCGATTCCCGCCTTTGCCCTGGGTGTATATTCCTTTCTCTGTGACAGTAAAAATTCTTTCTGTGTCTGTCTTACTTGACGAAGGCTTCATAAGCGGGTCTCCGATCAAGCACACAAGCAGGAATATATATGTAATAGTAGTAGTAGCAGAACCTCAAGCAAGGTAAGTTTGGAACAGCGACGTTCCTTCCGATTGCTGAAAACCGAACCCCGAGGTTGTGGGGAAAGCCAAGCTTGTATTTTAATTGTAAGGACTATATAGTCATGAACAATGTATGCAGGACAATTTAAGATACACGAAAAACGCATAAAAACAACTTTAAGTTAACGTTTTTATTCGGGAATGTAGGTGTTGTTATTTACAAAGTTTCCATTAATGGGTTAAGCGAGTTGAGGTTCTACTGTAAAAAACTTGGGGTGTTTAACACTACACAATTTTCAATTACGACTCAATAAAGCAATACACTCATTTAAAGGAAATTATATACCTTATAAGGTAAGTTCAGCAACTTAAAAACCTAAAAAAGTTCAATGACAGCAACCCTTTGCACATGCTATACTTGAAAACCTATTTATGATATCCGGCAGGATACTAGAAACATGTGTACCAAATTAAAAGTCCCTTGTTCATTTAGTTCGAGCTGTATAGTGGATTCAGAGACACAGACGATACAAATCACTTTTTTAGAATTAGCACTATCCAAAACTTGTAGAGAACACAAAATCTCTATTTCGGATTTTCAAATCCATAGCAATACTTCCATCACCTTATATTTAATAATAGAAAAATTAAAAGTAAAAATATGGCCACTTGGACAAAATCGTCCCAATGGATATTATGGTGGGATCGACATTTGTGATCCTGAAACCAGTGCGAAAACCCTTCGCTTGATTCCGGGATGTTGCTTTAATGAACGATTACGATTAAGCTCGACTGCATCAATATCGTTTATTAACACACGGATGAAGTTGTTATGATGATGAAAAATTCAGACGAAAATACATTAGAACGAGAAAACGATTTGTGGTTCATTGGAAATTTATTGAGGTAATTATGATAATCGTTTAAATTTGCTAATAATAGCGTCATTTGCTAATTCTTAAGCTGCTTAGAAAACCACATTGAAGTGCTTTTATTTTATAGTGATTATATATTGAAGTATTCACTCCTGATAAAAACGTCTTCACTCCTAATGTGTATTTAGAAGTACGTTTCGTAAGTAATTTTGAAAATATTGCGTTTAAAATTTTCTGAGGGTCACGTCAATTTAAGGTTTTTAGGGTTAAAAATACGCATTTTTGGTATGCTATGAATAACCAAACAATCTCTATTAGTTTTTATTGTGATAAATAATCAGTTTCACTTAGTTTTTAAATCCAAAATGTCCCATAAATTAACTGTTGAAAAAACTCCGAATTCGGCTTGACCCTCTTAAGTACGTCATTTTTTAATGCGATTAAGGGGATACGGAACCTTAACTCTCTCATGACTTTGATTGGTCGCTGAAACAGAGCTCAAGGATTTTCGCCATTTTTGTAGACATTCAATCACACTCTTTCGTCGGCTGCATACGTCAAATCAATCTCTTCCTGATGAATAAGTCTTAATAAAAGATCTTTAATTTCTACGAAGTTTCCCTGTCGACTTATTTGACATACATACTATTTTTTTTTCTTTAAGGGGATACGGTACCCAAAACATTATTTCTAGAAATAATAACATAAACTTGTAAATTATAGTAGTTTTATATAATGTTCACTCTAAATAAACATTTTCTAGAAATAAAAACATATATTTACAAGTAGTTTTTCATTTATTTTAAAAATTAATTTGCATAGCCGTAACCATTATAGAGAGATTTAAGGTAATTAATACATAGTTAATTATTATTTTCGTATTATTAGCAAGTCTTTTGGAGGTATAGTTAAACTCATAGTTTTCTTGCACAGAAGCCACGGGCAGAGCTATAAAACGCGGGGAGCAATCAGATGAAGACAAAATAAAAACGGCTGAAATTCCCTCTTCATCTGATTGCTCCGCGCGTTTTATAGCTCCGCCCATGGTCGTGGCTTCTGTGCAAGGAAACTATGAGCTTAACTATAGACACTACAGAGTTTTAAAGTCGGTGTACTGATGTGAACCATTTCACTTGAATGACGATTATAGTTTAGCTCTTAAGGGGATACGGTACCCAAAACATTATTTCTAGAAATAATAACATAAACTTGTAAATTATAGTAGTTTTATATAATGTTCACTCTAAATAAACATTTTCTAGAAATAAAAACATATATTTACAAGTAGTTTTTCATTTATTTAAAAAAGTCAAAATTTTGAACTTGTTTAAAACGCTACTCCTCTTTCAATTTTAAGAATAACTCCACCAAACTTTTATAGTTTGTTTTTAGAACTATTTTTTCGACAACTGTGAATGGGTTTTAAAATGTGAGCTAATCTTAAAACAGTAACATGCATTTATACTCAAAATCAAAAAAATCAATAAATTCATTATTGAATTAAACATTTTTTAAAAACCAAAAATTCTTAGACCTTATTCCATGTACAATTTTGCGCTCCATTTATATAAGAACACAGGTTAAAAATTTCAAAATTCTAACTTAATTAGCAAAAAATCCTTAGGGATTTATTAAACACAAGAATTGAAAAACGCAAAACAGAGAAAACAGGTTGAAAGCAGACGAAATACGTATTCAAACTTATTAAATACTTTCTGGAGTCATTCCTATAACTTTTTTTACAGAAGATATCATTATGAAACTTTCAGTAAATGTTCAGAAAGGTATTGTGAACAATAAGAAGTAAAAACTGAAAAATCGAAGAAAATTAAGAAACAAGCTGCTTGTGTCTTCAGCTGGAGTGAATGGTTAAATCCAACGATCGGACAAAAATACAACTTGAACCTCTTCGCTCCAGAGGTACAGCTGGGGAAAAAAAAACCGATCCACCCTTCATATTTCGGCTGATATTGGTCAAGGAATTTTGTGCAAGGTGTCATTTTTCAGGAAATAGAGTAAGGAATTAAGAACTGGCAACCAAAATTGTATAAGGGGTCGTCTACATATTAAAATGAGTACAAACTTTGAAAATTCCAATAGCAACACCCAATTTTTTTTACATAAAAATGTTCAGCAACTTCAAAATACCCCAGGTATAAAAAAGAATTATTCATTTTGCATTATTTGCTGAGATATTAAAGCATTAATTTTCAATTCGTTTGGGGGGAAATCTCCAAATTGATAAAGGTAATATTTAGGGTGTTTTCCGAAACGACAAGCTAGCAAAAGGGTTACCATAATCTCGCCAAAGGATGCTAGAATTAAACCTTCTTCACTAATATTGTGATTTTTTTATGTTTTTACCTTTTTTTTTAAATTTTGGATTTTAAAATTCAGAAATAAAATAAAGGGTAGACGAGAAAAAGTTTTAATTTTAAATTAAGTCTCATATACGATTATTTATAACGAACAGATTTTCAAATGCGATTAGTTACAATCAGATAGACAAACATGATTATTACATTTATGTTTTGGTTCGAGCCCCGGCTGAGTCGTCGGATTTTCTGGATAAGAAAATCTTGGACGCGCATGTCATATGATTATGTGGCATGTAAAAGATCCCTTGAGGGCCCATTTGGCTTGGGTTCTCTCGGCAAAATTAAAAATCTCGGCATACTTTAACATCCACAGAGAGCTCAGATTCATTGTAATCTGGGCGTCAAAATTGGTAGCGAGAGTCGCCTATATGGTGCCTCAAAGAAATGACTCTCAGTTCTGGGGAATATGCCGAGTCTACGTAAGGCTTGACCGCCAATATTGCAGCCCCATTAGAGAAAAAAAAAACATTTATGTTTTACATTTTATGCAAATTTTTGTTTCATTCATATTGCTACAAAAGGTTGGTTTAAAATTCGACACACTGGGTCTGGGACATACCCCGACAGCCGAAAACCCGACAAGCCAAAATTCCGACAAGCCGAAATCCCGAAAATAGATTTTTGTCCATTTCTCGATTTTTTTTAAATATTAGAGATTCTTTATTTAGTTATTTAGTCAGTTATTTAATCAGTTATTTAGTCAGTTAGTTAGTCAGTCAGTTAGTCAGTTAATCAGTCAGTTAGTTGATCAGTCAGTTAATCAGTCAGTTAGTTAGTCAGTCAGTCAGCCCGTTAGTTAGTCCGTTAGTCAGTCAGTTAGTCAGTCAGCCCGTTAGTTAGTAAGTCAGTCAGTCAGTTAGTCAGTCAGTCAGTCAATTAATCACTCCGTTAGTTAGTCCAGACTGACTAACTTAGTCTAACTGACTGTCAATTAGTTAGTCAGTAAACTGACTGACTCACTGACTAACTAATTGACTGACTGGCTAACTAACGGACTAAATAATGGACTAACTTGACTCACTGACTAACTAATTGACTGACTGGCTAACTAACGGACTGACTGACTGACTGACTGACTAACTGACTAACTTACTGACTGACTAACTTTAAAGACTGACTAACTAACGGAAAATGGACTAACTAACGGACTGACTAACTAACGGACCCCACTAACTAACCGACTAACTAACCGACTGACTGACTAACTAACCGAACTGACTAACTGACTAAATAACTAACTGACTAAATAACTAAATAAATAAGTAATCTCTAATAATTAAAAAAATCGAGGAAAAAACATATTATTGGAAATTTGATAATAAAATAATTATAAATAATATTGGAAAAAACTACATTCAAAAACATAGTAATCGATATAATTTAATGTTAATTATACAAACAAAATACATTGTATGCACTTGAAACAAGAAAAGATTTTTAGACATTTGACAGACATCAATAATTTGAATAAACATTTACCAAAAACGCTTTTCAACCACCAAACGATAATGTAAATTAGGATCCAATTTGCTAAGTATTTTTTACACGGTCCCTAAAATTCGTTTTTTTTCAGTATTTTTACAATAACTCGGCAAATAATTGTTGTTGAATTAAAAAATTCGGGATTTTGGTTCTACTTGATCTACTTTATCGATTTATGTAACAAAAATTTGGGGTTGCTATTCATGTTTTATTTTTTCTTATTTAAATTTAAATAAAAAAATAATAAAAATTAAAAATTGATGAAAAAACTTGTGTGATTTGTTTTTGGAAGATTAATAAGTATATAATGAAAAGAAAATGTTGGTTTAATTCATTTTATTTGTGGAGGTATGAAAAAAAAGTTTGTGAAACTCTTTTAACATTATGGGCGTTCAACTTTGAATGCTTATATCTCAACAAATAATGCAAATAAATAAATTTTCTTTTGGACCTGGGGTATTTTGAAGATGATAAACATTTTTATATAAAAATAATTAGGTGTTGCATTGGAATTTTCAAAGTTGGTACTCATTTTAATATGTAGACGACCCCTTATACAATTTTTGGTTGCCATTTTCTCAATTCCTTACCCTATTTCCTGAAAAATGACACCTTTCACAAAATTCCTTGACCAATAGCAGCCGAAAAACGAAGGGTGGATCGTTTTTTTTTCCTCAGCTGTACACATACGTGGACTTTAGTAGAATTCACTTCACAACTTCATTTAAATTAAAATTCTTCATACTAACTTTTTTATTTTAAACTAAAAATACCGATATCCATGCAAATTATGTATTAATTGTGTATGACTTAGCCAGAGGGCCAAGCAGATTTTGGAAGTCTTATAAATTTACTGCTGACAAAAATTTCAAGAAATATTGCCTGAAAATGAATGTTACAATGGTCAATTAACTAAAAAGAAATTATCAGAACTTGTTTATTCAGAGCACACAAGTGTATTTTTACGGCTTCAAACCGCAAATTCTATTAAATCGACGTGCCCCTCCACAAATATTAAATGTTTTTTCGTTTTCAATTTTTTTTTTATAAAACACTGTAAAATATTTATATTATTTATATTATTAATATTAATATAAATATTAATATTTTTTTCAGACCAAATCATTTAAAAATAAGAAATGAACTTAAATCATTATACAGGGTGTCCGTAAAAGAATGTCCGAGTTTTAATGGTATATTACAGGAGTTTATTTTATACTACATATAACAAATCATACATGACATTGAAGGAAAACTAACCTAGTTTTTCCTATTAGTGCTCAATGTGTGCGCCTTTAGTGATACGGCACACATACAAACGAAAATGCAATTCTTCCCATACTGTCTGCAGCAAGTCCGGAGTAATGACACTGCAACTGTGAAAACGATGTAGCGGTACAAGCGCATGCGCTTATCTGAAACTGCTGGAGTTATTCTTTTTTCGTCACCTTCAACCACATTACAATTACACTTCAACCACAATACTATTACAATTTGAAACTCGTACATTCTTTTACGGGCACCCTGTATACCTGATTCACCTCAAACCACCTCAATTAAATCCATCCTTTATAAATTTACAAATAAATCAACCAATTAGAAAATCGCCATCCTAATTACCCTTAATGCTTATTTTTCCAGTCATACCCATGAGAAATTAAGTTATAATGTATGCATCAATCGAGATTTTAATCCGAAATGGTGAATATTTTTTATTATGACATCAATCCCTGAATGTTAAAATGGGGCCAAGTCTGTGGAAGGATTCCCAAATAGGCTTCTTTTTTATTAAAATTTTAAAAGAAGGAGGCGTAGTGGAAAATTCTGCAATGCGCCAAATTCCTTTCAAACAATTATCTATTCATATGTTTTTTATTAACTGGAGATTAACAAATGCTTAGTTTATTTATCTCTAGGATGGTTAAACATTACATTTATGGTGACAATTATACTTTTGTGCATTTGCCTTTTCTCTTATTATACGTGTTTACATGTTTTTTCTGCGAAAAATAAACAAAAATCCTGTTTAGTTATACATTTTATCTTTTGTTCATGCATTTATTGTTTTGAAAAAAACTAGCCTAAATAATTGGTGTGGCAGCATGTATTTTTGTTCACCAATGCTCTAGTGAAGTAATTCTAAAAAAGGATGCGAGCAGAGTTTTTTTTTATGACATACATTATTTTAGCCTTAATATGAGCTTAGCAAACAACAAGTTTTTTTTTAAACAACACAATTTATTTGCAAACAAATTAGGCATGCAGAAATGTGACAGACAATAGAGGTACAGTAACCCTATTCCACAGGGGAACAAAAATCTACACATTTTCTGGTAGTAAGTCACTCGATTTTAAAGCTTTTATTCTATAAAGAGACATTATTTCAAAGAATATCATGATAATTTAAATTAAAGTAATAATAAAATCTGCCAAATAAGAAAATTTTCTCGGTTTTTTTTTGAAAAACCACAACTTTATTTCACTAGCAGGTGCAAAATGTCCAAGTATAGCAGTCTGATGCTGTTCGCCACGTAGTTTATTTCTTACCCCCTTTTAACCACGAGGTTCGAATAAGAGTAGAAGACGAAATCCTATATCTCAAATAAATAATTCAATAATATATCAAATATGTATCTAAATATACACTGCTCAAAACAATTAGGGGAGCACTTTGAGTACTCTTCTTTACCCTTTTAGTCCCAACTTCTTATTTTTTATTATGAAAATCTAAATTTTGTGAAATAGATTCATTATGCATCCAGCATGAAATGGTAAAAAACAGGGGGGAAATCTTCATTTTTTTAACTAAAATTTAAGGGGGGAAAATATTGGATATCATAACTTTTGAATAAATTATAACAATATTTTTTTCCAAAACTTTATTTATAAAAAAGAGGTAAAATCAATTTTTAAACATCTATGAATGCAAGCGTGAAGAATTCAGGGTCAATTTATTTCAGAAAAATTTTTGGGAGTGAAATTTATTTTACCATGTTTTTCATATTTTCATTTAATTAAAACAAACATTATTTAATCATTCAAAATACACGATTCTTCCATCTAACGATAAATAAGTGCGAACTCAACTTAGTGAGAAAAAAATCGGAAGCTGATGATACCAAATCGAATCATTGGGGGTGAAAGGGTTTAAACCATGCGTTCCTCTAATTGTTTTGAGCAGTGTAGCTAACACATGTTATAGTTTACAAAAGAATGACCAAACAAACTCAATTTTTCAGCATAGAATGGCTTTCTATACATCAACTTTTTTCCAGTTTAGTTTAGTTTGAATTATCGTCGCACTAGAGCTACACGAGGGCTATTGGCAACGGGCGTCGTATTTTAGAATCACAATCAAGTGACGAGCCGACACCTGAGTAGGCACCCAACGCAACCGTTAAGGGCGACATCGTACGCAGCGTTAAGACTTTGAAATTTATTTTAACGTGCACTTCCTCTATACGGGGTATTATTCGTCGGACATTTTTGGCTGCACGGGCCGTTTATAGGTCGGCAGTTAATTTGGCGATGCGCGGACCCGAACCTTGGACCTTTCGCATGCTAGGCGAATGCCTAACCGACTGGGCTCCCCAGCCCCCAACTTTTATACAGAAAAGCTGAGTTAAATTACGGATAGGTACACAGATGTCCCGAGGACACATTTTAAACTTAGTTAGACACATTTACACCGACTTAGCAACAACGCTCGAGTGCATTTCCAATAGGGAATAGCATTTTCATTCGTAATTGAATCTCTGCCGATGCAGAACGTTTTACGCCAGAATGGAAAAATCTTACTAATTTAAATGCAATGTAATAGTGTTCGATTTAATAACATTTTATTAGTTGAAATTTCAGATAAGGCTTTGTACTACGTCGGGATAAAATGTATTAGCTAAGTTAGTTACTTAAACTAGTGATGGGATTAAAAATATATTTGGACGTTAACGATTTAATTTTACTGTTACTTGTGTTGTTTTAGAAATAAAGTTTATATATCTATCTGAAGGTTTATGCTGTGTAAAAAACCATTTATACTTCTAAAAAAATAGATAGGTTTTCAGAAAAAAATATATTTGCAGAAAAATTCTCTTATTTTCGTTAGACAGTATTTTGCTGAAAAAATGCTGTTTAACATAGGTGTTCCTGTTTTTAACGCGGGCTGGGGAGCCCAGACGGTTAGGCGCTCGCCTAGCATGCGAAAGGTCCCAAGTTCGGGTCCGGGCATCGCCAAAATAACTGCAGACCTATAAACGAAGACCTATAGACCAAAAATGTCCGACGAATAATACCCCGTATAGAGGGAGTGCACGTTAAATATGCTCCAAAGTACCGACCCTGCGTACGACCTCGCCCTTAACGGTTGCGTTGGGTGCCTGCTCAGGTGTCAGCTCGTCACCTGACTGTGGTTCTAAAATACGACGCCCGTCGTCACTAACCCTCGTGTACCTCTAGTGCGACGATAATTCAAACTAAACTAAACCTGTTTTTAACCGCGTAAGAGCACTAGACTGCAACTCTGGTCAAACCCGGGTTCGGCAGTTTATTATTTCTCGGTTGTAGTGTGATTCGCCTAACACTGAGTGACCGGGAGTTTTTGATTTCTCGTATGGGGATGTAGAATTTTGATTTTTTTTGTCTATTAAAAAAATAGCTTTTGCGTTAAAATTACAAATTGTTCGTATAAAATAAACAGATTTTCTTCCGAAATTATACTGTATTTTTCTAGCACTCGCAGATCAGTTTTTTCTGCAAAAACAAGATTTTTTGCAGTGTAAGGACTGTAAACATCAACAGATTGCCTGATAAATAACTGAAACTATTTCATTAAGAATTTCATCTATAATATCCGTGGTTATAAAAGAAATAGAAATATTTCAATAGAATTTGGAGTGGTATTTAGATATACAACTTAGAACAGAAAAATAGATTTATATAATCGATAATTTCTTTTATAAATCAGTTTAAATTTTTAATTTAAATCCCATGCAGTAAAAACAGTTAAAATTGAGTTTGACAATTTGGGCTTAAGTTTACGATTTGGGCTATTTTATAGTTTCTCAGAGAAATTTGAATTCCTATGCTTTTTTTCCCCATTTGATAATGCCAATAGCTACCGTGTAGCTCTAGTGAGTTAATAATAATACAACTTAACTTTTATCTGATAAATGCAACTGGCTTACATTTCTCTGATACCAGTTTTTAAAATTGGTTCTAATACTTTTTAAATTTTCACAATCTATATATTTACAACGAAATATTCCAAATAATTTCAAAAAGTGGAATTATAGAACCCTGTAAGTCAGCTGCATTTATCATATAAAAACAGCTTATAAAATATTCAATATAGCCAGAGATATGGCTCATAATATTTTGAAATATAGGGATTTTCAACAGTTCGGAACATTTTTCTTAGGATCTATAAAAGAAATCAACATATTTTGTTTTGTTATTTCTTCCCCATTAATAGCTCTTTGATTTAAACTGAGGAACTTAATAAACTTAAAAAACTATATAATTTTCAATCTGATATTTTTGTGTTTTATAATACCTATTTTTTAAAAAATAACTGTAAAAGTATTTTTTGTATACTTTGAAATATCCTCAGTTTCCATCAAAGACCTACATGTGAGGAACAAAATATAAAAAGTTCATAATGATATCTCATATAGTTCCTGAGAAAAAATTTTCTAAAGTTGGGACAATATCTAAATATAACATCACCCTTTAAAACTTATTGAAATGACTCTGTAAACAAATGTTTAGATTTTTAATAAAACAATAAATGAAGAAATTGCAGATATTTATTATTGTGATGTTTATTTTGTTTTTAAAGAAAGCTTATTAAAGCTTTGTTTATTTTGTTTTTAAAGAAAGCTTATTAAAGCTTTGTTTATTTTGTTTTTAAAGAAAGCTTATTAAAGCTTTGTTTATTTTGTTTTTAAAGAAAGCTTATTAAAGCTTTGTTTATTTTGTTTTTAAAGAAAGCTTATTAAAGCTTTGTTTATTTTGTTTTTAAAGAAAGCTTATTAAAGTTTTGTTTATTTTGTTTTTAAGTTTAACATTCTTTATAAATTAAGTTCAATTAACCCTTGGAGGGATGCAGACATATAAACTCGTCACCTGACTTTCGGGCTTTCCAGCTACACATAATTTTTAATGTTTTAAAACAAATTAAAAGTTTATATTTTTTTAACTAAAAAGTATGGAGGAACCTCTTATCATAGGATACACAGAAATGTAATCCTTAAAAATTTAAAATGATTTTTCACTTAAAATTTTAATGGCATCAAATTTGCTTATCCCTCATCAGAAGGTTATGGCACTTTCGTAACCCAAAAAATAAGTCCCTTTCTGGAAATAAACTATGCTTAGTGTTCTCGGTTTAGGCATACTTCGCAGGAAATTATTTTTCTGGTTTTACAAATATCGAAATTTAATCAAAAAATTTACTTACACAATCAATCTAAATTAAAATCTCAATTACAACACACCATGATAAAGAGAGATAATTACCAAGCATTATTCGTTTTTTAACTTCAATGCGTGTTATGAGCAAATGAGGAGGTTTAATAAGAGGCAAATGATGAACGAAAGAAAATCAATGGAAAGACCGTTTCGCCAAGTGAAGCTATGAAATTTCCTTTAACACGCCCATTACTTGACGATTTGGAGCAACTTTGAATTCAATAAAATTAATAAATAAAATATTTAACTTTCGCTTGAAGAGAAATATTGGCAGTAGTATATCCCTTTAAGACCGAGCTATCACGATCGTGCGGGCATAAAAGAGAATGTTCAAGCTTTTCAAAAATATCGATACCGAAGCAGCTGACTTGTACCAGTTGTTATTTGTATAGAAAATGACTGTTTTTAAGGAGTTGCTGGCATTGATTCTGTTTAAGGCATTTTTTCGATAAAACTCTAAAATTTAGTCGCATAAACTTAAATCAGCGCCATCTGATAGCCAGTCTTAAAGGGATATTGGTTTATTAATTTAGATAAATCTATCAAAGCTACTAATTTATGTTATTTTAAATAATTTTGTCATTTCAATTATTAAAAAGTCTTAAAACTATTTACAGCTTTTTAAAACGAATATTAAGTCAACTCGATCACGGTATAGAAAACCGGCACATACTATTTTTAATGCGGTTTTTTAATTGAAATAGTGGCAATGATAAGGGAATTAGAAGTGTTCTAAAATTTGTTGATGTACATTGTTACTACTTAATTCAAAACTGCAGGTAAAAACAAAAAAAACACAAGAAAAGGCTACATCGGATACACAAATTAGCCAAGAGATAATTGCATTTTCGTGATCGTATAATTGTCGTCAGGTAAATAAAGATCGAGGTTCATCAAATCAGCTTAATTATTATCGAATCTGAAATCCGCGGCGACACGCATAGCTGCATTTTGAAACGAAACGTAGAGGTGATATAAGATGCTTTTTGAAGAAAAGATATATGAAGCAGCCAATAAGTCGCCAAATTTATGAAATGCACCCAAAGGCCCGTTGATGTGCAAAGCTACCGATAATGTTCACTGCATTTATGAGGGGGTCGGTAAGGCACTTAATTTTCATACGAAAGGTCCCAGGTTCGCTTAGGTTGAGTTATCATCGCACTAGAGCTACACGATTGTTAATGCAACGGGAATTGTAATTTAGAGCCACAATCAAGTGACGAGCCGACACCCGAGTAGGTCCCCAACGCAACTTTTAGGACGCAGCTTCGAGAATTCGGAGCATATTTAACGTACACTCGATCCGTACAAGATCGTTAAAGTCAATTGGAAATTTCATGTGATCGAACATGGCCTACTCAACTACTAAGGCCGAAGAAGCTTTCCCAAACAAGCTCGGGGACGGAAATTTTGACGTCATAGTTCCGAGTGACGTTGTTCCGAAGATAAAGACAACCTGTCTCGAAACCTGTTCGGAACCACTCGTTCACGACTGACCACATTTTTAGAGTTCCGAATACGTCCGAACTAGTTTCTCGGTGTTCGGCACTGTGAACAGTGACGTCAACATTTCCGTCTACGCTCATGTTTAGGAAAGCTTCTCTGGCCTTGTTATTGAAGTTGGCCGTGGATCGAAGCGAAAACGGAACTCACTGCTTTACCTACTGATTTAAATCAATTTTCGCACTAATAGTCCTCTTGTAGCTGTAGTTTGACGATAGTACAACACGTCGAACTTACGGTGCTGGAATGTATTACCACAGTACTGATGTTAAGTCAATTGCATCTTTCACATACAACGAAACGTTTGGGTGCATTTCATAAATTTGGCGACTTATTGCCTGCTTCATATTTTTTTCTTCAAAAAGCATCATCTTATTTCACCTCTACGTTTCCAAATGCAGCTATGCGTGTTCTCCGCGAATTTCAGATTCGATAATAATTAAAGCTGATTTGATGGACCTCGGATCTTTATTTACCTGACGACAATTATACGATCACGAAAATGCAATTATCTCTTGGCTAATTTGCGTATCCGATGTAGCCTTTTCTGGCGTTTTTTTTTTTTTGTCTCCAGCCTTGCGTTTATAAATTAATTGGATGTATGCTATCAGGAATTGAATTGCAAAGTGCGTTTAATTAACATGCGTTTCAGCGACGTTTTCATTTCATTGTTCGACATTTTTCAAAAAAAAAATAGAATGAATTGCGTACCTTGTTTCGTTTACTCGAGTTTTAATGAAGTTACTGCAATCTTATTTTGTTATGAAGATGGGGTTTCGAAAAATAAATTGCTCTTTAAATAATTGGATTTATTAAAGAACTCGTGTTTAAGTTTTTTTTGTACCATGAATCAATATAATGTGTATTAATTTTAATTTGGATATTTTCCCCTTTAAAACACGTTGAAGTTTTAATCACGGATTTCATAATTTTGAGATAGCAGACAAAATTTGCCTTAATCACTTTAAGATGTTTAATCAAATAATTTATGGTAAATAAACCACAGTTTTAAGTTCTTTCCAAGCCCATTTTAATTTTCGTGTATATAATTTTTGTTCCCAAACAGTTCCACCCTTTCCAAATATGTATAATTTTAATATTTTACTCGTTTTGTTGGGAGAAGAAGAAGGTAAAATATCTATAACTGAATTTTGCTATAATATTTAAGACAATGCAAAAAAAAGACAAGAAAAAACTATTTGAACTCCCCCAAGTAATTTCATTATCTAAACAGCACGCTATGTTATGGGATATAGTATTGTTAATTTTTGATAAAATTCTGACATTGCATTACCGGGTTGACATTGATAAGAAATTACAGCCGTGGAAAGTTACTTTATTTTTTACAACAATGATTTGGACCATTTTTAGCCTACTTTTCTTTTTTTAATTCGAAGAATTAAAAATGAAAAAGTAGTATTGACATGCGGTCGATGTCCGTCTGTCTGTCTGTCCGTACCCCCCTTCCAAAATCGGTTCTATCCATCGGATCTTAAAAATTCTTTTTTGTTGAAAGCTATGACCTCAGATACCCAACTTTCATACTTTTTGTCCGTCTGTCTGTACGTCCAGACGGACATAAATCTACTATCTGTCGGCGAATTTCCCATTGAATTAGCATTGAAATTCAATTTTGAGTCATTTAAATCACTGTTGCCAAACAACAATGGCATGAGAAACTTTATTTATTTAAACATGTTTGAAGCAAAACAATATTTTCATGAATCAGTTTGGAATGACGTCATAAAATGTAGCACAATTTGATTCTTTGATTATTCATTATTTATCTACCAAGAAAGCGGCAAGGCATACTTTTGCATGCAATTATGCTTAGTTTAATTTACATTTCTTATTTTTTAATGCAGTTCGGAGTAGTTTCATTACTTTTGTTATCAATAAATATTTAATTATTCTTCGAACTACAAATAAATCACGAGCAGATGATAAATAATATTTAATTAATTTGCGAAAGAATATTAAGGAAAATAGTTGATTTTGGCTATTAGAAGTTTAAATTATAGGTGGGTGCTGTGTTTCGATTTTTTTTTTCTAATGTGTATAAATCTAGTGTAGAAACGGCTGTTGATGATATTTACTTTAGGAACCTAGTTTTTTTTCCCGATTAGAACTTCAGTAAGTATTTAAGTAACAGGAAAGTAGGTTATTTTAGTCTCTTTATGACTTCTTGTTTACGTGAAATAATAAATCTTTTAGCAGACATTAACAGAGGTTTTAATCATTGAGGGATCCAATGGTCCAACCTATTATTGTAGAGTCTGGAGTTTACTTGCTCATGACAGATTATAAAGGGTGACGCAAAATAAACAAGTAGGTCTGTAACAGAATCTGTCACTTAACCAGCTTCCACAGTTCAGTTGTGTTTACCGAGTAAAAAGACGACAAACACAGCATTAATATTCTATATTAAACATTTACATGTTAAATTTGGCTAGTTTCATTTATTTTATTTCGAAAATTCAATAATTATTACTTATCGTTTGTAAAAATTAATTTTTATTTCAAAGAATAAATATGTAATATTCCTCGCTTTTAAATAGAATTAAAATATTTCATATCAACGTACAAAGAATCTCGTAGTGAGATATATTTGACGTCATTTCAAACTGATCGATGTCGCAAAAAAGAAATTTATTTTAATTTATTGTCTAAAAAAGAATTAAAGTTTCACGAGCTATTGTTGCGATGGCAATGGTGATTTAATTCTAATAAAAATTGCTTCCTATGCCTTTTAAATGAGCATTCAATTTTGCAGTTTTTTACATAATTGAAGTACTTCGAATTCGAATTCTTTTCCAAAAATTTCAATGTATTCTAATTTCGATGCGCTGAATTTTTTGAAGTATCACATTTGTCCGTAACATTTGTAGTTTGGGCTCTAAAAGTGGGTGACGGACAGACGGACGGACTGAACGATTATAATACCTTCCACTTTTTACGTTATAAACGTAGTGTGGAAGCTAAAATGACCCGGCTTAGAAGTAAAGATAAGACCTTCAATCACTGGAAAAACAGGTTTGCCAAGTGAAGCCATTGAATGCTTAAATAATTTATGAATTCTACTTAGTGGCCTTCAGGCGGCTTCAATAGTTTATTTCGCCAAGCATCTCCCTGCATTTGTAGCTCCATACCGGGGTCACTTTTCTTTGCGCCACTCTGTTCTATATATGATGTGCAACAATGCTATACTCGCCGCCAACCAAATTAGAACATGTTAGGGATGGCAGTTTTTCAGAAAAACCATTTTTTCAAATACCGGTTCCATCCCTAAAGTGTAACAAATAAGAGTGGCGGGAATTATAGGGGATTATTTAAGAGGGGATGTCAGTCCCATAGAGATAATGCATTAGTTTTGAAATCACAACTTTTGCAAAAGAATTACTTAGCCATGTTATTCAATTTTCACCAGGAATGGGAATCATCATAACATCAATTTAAAACAAAATTGAAAAGAAAATAGCATCCGGTTATTTTATTATTAATTGATAAAGTTTAAAAATAGTGTTGCCAACTGCAGTAATTTTCGGCATTTTAAACCTTCAAAAATATATAATTAAACAACTGGATAAAATTTTCATTTCAAATTTGTTTCATTTCAATGTTATGTTGATTCCCATACCTATGGAAAAAAGGCTAACATGGAGCAATACTTCTGCGGAAGCTGTGATTGAAAAACTAATGCATTAGCTCTATGGGGCTGATAGTTCCTCTTAAAGAAAATATCCAACCGAACCCAAAGGAAAGCTACAAATGCTCATTTGATAAAATTCGTTTAGTTTGGTGGAATACACAAATGAAACTTTCAAGATGCTAACACAACTTCAAGAACCGACTAAAAAAACCGACTGAACCCCAAATCTCATTTTACAAAATGCATCAATATTCTTTTGTTATCTCAACCAACTAAACAGCTACTACATCCCAGTCCACACAAATAACCGCATTTCCCAAAACAAAAAATAATAATAATTCAATTTTTAAGAAAGAATTTTTGTCTTCTCCCCCAAACGATGGGGCAACGCGAGACAAGAATAAATCAGTGGAACTTCCCTCGCTGAAGCAGTTTCTCCGCACTTTTTAATTATGCGTAATTAAATAACTGCTGAAAATTCTTTTATTATCTTCCTAATGCCCTTCCCCTAATTAACTCCTATTTTTTGGAGAGGACTTGGGCAACTTCGCGCCGAAAGTTGAGTGTTTTAAATTTAGAACTCTGATTTTAGAGAATAAAAGAGTTTTTGAGAAAGGGAATATCGCTATTATTATTCAAATTTGCGTAGCGAGGATTTGTAGAAGGGAAGGATTTTTTTCGTAGGTTTGAATGTTCCGCGTCGCAGATTAAGAGTTGGATGGTGTTTATTAAAGAAAGGAACCAACTCTGCAAATAACGATTTGTCAATAACTTTCGGCTTTTATCACAGTGTAGTATAACTAGATATTAGTTTTATTAAACTAGAGTCGTGGCAACCGCAGTAAAATTACAGCCTACGTTCTCCAAGGCCATTAACCTAGCGATCCTAAGGTGGATAGCTATTGGTTTAAAAGGGGATAAATTGTCTCTAAATTAAATCGGAAAGTGAACAGAAGTGCTAGTCAACCCTCCAAAACGTGTAAAAGACAAAAAAAGAACATTCCGTATTTCGACCCCCATCGCAACGTATTTCACATAACGTAATTGAAAGTAAATATGACAAAAAATACTTTGAAGGAAATTTTCAATTGTCCTTTGCGATAAAAAGAAGCGTTTGTCAACTCTCTAAAGCCAATCGTTGTCGATCTTGTGATCGTATTATTTCAAGTCATATTGATCTATTTAAAGTAAAAGAAAAAATATCTATGATCGAGATTCAAGCCAGACACTAGTTAGAACCAAGGGAGAAACCGATTTCCGATGGCCATTCTCGGCAAGTAGACCTCTATACGGACAGATTCGCAGTGGATAACGTTTTTTCCCCCCTTGTACTCTTCATATACGGCAATTGAAAGTAAAAAGAGAAAAGCATCTTAAAAAGAAAACAACCCAAAAAAAATAACAAGCCTATCACTAGAGAACATTTCAGAAACCGCAATCTCGACTTTCAAGTGACACTAACGACGTTAAGATAGTTTTGCGTATGAATAACTGGACAAAAGACCGGATAAAAAAATCCATGGTGGTGAAAAAATAAATCCGATTGAATCTTAGTAGACTCCCATAAGGGAAAAAGTGTGGATGGAGAAAGAGAAAAAGTACCTTCATATTCCCTATAGGGGAAACTGATTCCGGCGAAATCTTTTACTATTTATTTGACGTGATATATCCTATCTATTGCTTTATGGGTTAGTTCTCCCACGAGTTGAAATGAACCTGTTGTTTTCGGAATTGAAAATAGAGTTGAATTTTGTTATAAAGTCATTCAGTTGAACTCTAACTACGAAGTACAAGTGAGGATTTGGAATTTTAAAAGACTAAACAAAAATTTGGTTTTTAAAGAATTTCAGTTGAGCTTTATTTTTTGTCTAAACTAAACTGTATAAATTGAAACAAAATTGGTAGCGAAAGTTCAGGCTAATTTTAAAATCATGCGTTAACTTCAAAAATAAATCAAACGACGACGGTAATTTTTTTTACCGAGATTGAGAAAACCAAACTACATTCCTTCTGAAAATATACTTTTATCCAAAACTTTCCAAATTTTGTGGTAATAAAACCTTGCTTTTAAATGCAAAAAAAAACAGTCTAAGTAAGTCTTTATATTTTGGCATTCTAAGGCCAATCACTGAACAACACTTTTATGAAGTTATAAATTAACTGTCTTTGTAATCGAATTAAACGTATTTTTATTCAAAAAAAAGACTTGAAAGTCGCTGGGTCACATTAACGAAGTTCACAAAAATGCACACCATCAGCGAATCACATTGAAATATTCAATTTTAATTAAAAAACGAAAATGTTAATTTTCTTTATATTTCAAAATTTCCATCGACCAAAAAACGAATTACTAAGCTATGCATCTCAAAACTTACAAATGCTATATTCCGAAACTTTTTTTTTTTAAAAAAAAGGAAATATTTCTTCTAAATTTCTTTTCTTCGAGATAATTTCGGTTTACTCAAAGTTTCCTCCAACCAAATTGCCAAGGATAAAAAAAAAAGAAAGCGATTAACATTATTAAATAAAGAAACAAATGTCCCAAAGTCGCGGAGACTAAATGAAAAGCTTTGTCAAAACTTAAGGTTTGCCATTAAATGAAATTTACGAAGGGGGAAAAACATCGCCAAGCCACACATTCTCCTGCAGCCAACACTAGAGTCACTGGATGTTTGCTTTTCTAAGTTAGATAGAGTCGTGGCAACCATGGTGGAATAGAAAGCTGCCCTCCCGATGAGAATAGCCTGCTAAAATCTCGGTGGATTGCTCTTGTCCTAAAAGAAACTAAATTGACAATTCGAAAGGAGTAGATTGGTTGGTTGAATTGAATTAAAGTCGCACTAGAGCTACACTTTGGCTGTTGGCGACGGGCGTCTTATTTAAGAACCAGTCGAGAGACAAGCCGACACTTAAATAACCATCCAACGCAACTTTTAAGGGCGACATTGTATGCGTCATTGGAACTTTGGAGCATATTTAATGGGCAGTCCCTCTAACAAGGAAAACTCTAAACTCCATCTAAAAAAAACATCGCGAATCATGACATTCCTCTGCTAACGTAGTTCTCCCTCTGTTCTAACGTAGATTCATGACAGACTTGGTGCAATAACAACCCTCCTACCCCATGGGCCTGACGAAGCCTTGGTAGATCGATTTTGGCGTAAAAGACACTAAATGGGCGATTCGAACAAGGCCACGGCCTACTCAACTACTAAGGCCGAAGTTGCTTTCCCAAACAAGCTCGGGGCCGGAAATTTTGACGTCATAGTTCCGAGTGACGTTGTTCCGAAGATGAAGACAACCTGTCTCGAAACCCGTTCGGAACCACTCGTTCACGGCTGACCACATTTTTAGGGTTCCGAATGCGTCCGAACTGGTTTCTCGATCTTCGGCACTGGGAACGGTGACGTCAAAATTTCCGTCTACGCTCATGTTCAGGAGAACTTCTATGACCTTGTTATTGAATTTGGCCGTGACAAGGCTAGATCGTAGTTTGTTTGTGGGATATAAAGCAAAGTTTAACAGTAGATAGAGTTTAGTTTAGATTGAATTATCGTCGCACTAGAGCTACACGAGGGCTATTGGCGACGGGCGTCGTATTGTAGAACCTAACCGTAGATAAAGAGTACAATGGAAGAGCCCCTTCATCAACTAGGAATCTGTCTGCATCAGCTCTGCTTGGCGAAGAAAGCGAGTCATCGCCTAGAGTGGGGTGAATTAACTAGTTTTGTCTTTTTTTTTATCACGCGGTGCACGAGTTTACTTTCTCTATGATCGATGATGCACTCCAGACAAAATTCTGACGCTTGAACCACGGAAGAAGAACTAAGGGAGAAACCGATTTGCGATTATCACCACTCGCCAAACAGACCTCAATACGGACAGATTCCCTTTCGATGACGTTTTCCCCCCCTGTACTCACCAGATGTAACGTAACCATAGACGTTCTAGTTCGGGAGAATGAAACGTTTGGAGTTTTTGGGGTATAAGGCCCCCTAACCCCGTAGATCGCTCACCAAATGTTTTAAATCCCAAGGTATTTTTTTAGAACTATTATCCTTTTGTACCTGTATTTTTTTTCAAAGTGATACAAACTTTTACATTTAGAAATACACTCGATCACATCATGTAGTAAATGTGTGCTCTCTGGGTGGTAGTGAGGCGATTTCTTTTAGAACTTCAGAATCTCGCCAAAGCGAGCAAATTCTCGCCAAACCTAAGAAGGACTACTTTTTTTCAACCCCATCAAAAGATCGAGGGAGACGAATGTGACAGAGCACAAACATTCTCCCTCCCTTGTTTGAGAAGAAGTCAAAAGACTCAAACAATTTTTCTCGCTGCAGGAAGAAAATGAAAAATGAACGATTTCCCTATTCTTAGGCTACATCCCTTTTGCATTTCGTTTCAGGAAAATGTTCGGTGGAATACATTTTCGAACAAAGGTAAATAATACCCAACTTGGCACTGGGGTTGTCCCTTTCCCCCCTCCTCTTTACGAAAAGTAAATATTTGAATTTTTGTTACAGAATGTCTTATTGCGTTACTACTGCTGCTGCTGCATATTCGCTTAGTTTTATTCCGTTTTCTTAAGCCTTTCTTTTGTTTTCCAAAGCCGGAGCAAGTCAAGTATATTAAACTAGAGAAGAAGAAATAAAATAATTTTTTCATAAAAGGAAACGTTTAGAAAAAGAACTTGGATAAACAAAAAGGACGCAGACCCTGTTTGTTTTAACGACTGTTCAGACAAAACTTCAGGAGTCTTTATTTTTCGAAGGGCGCTCATTTTAATATGTATTCCATTTAAAAACAATATATTGCGCTGATTAGAGTAAGTTATTCCCGAGTTTATTTAACACCTCCTCCAGCTAAGTGTTGGTTTATTCAACATTTTCTGCAATGAATTGTGCAAATAATTAACATAATTTTTAACATACAAGGTTAAAGAATTTTTTTTAAAGTATCGTTAGGTATTTGTTTATGGTTTTTGACGTGCAAGAAAAGCATCATTGGTTTTTAAATAACACTCTTAAAAAGGTAGAAACTCTATAGGAGAAATGCATTTCGACACCGAAGGGTGGAATTACTCGATGAGTTAACGCTCGTTTTAGAGGAGGACGCAGTTATTTCGTTATTTCTTACCACTCCGAAAAGAGAATTTACTCTATAGGAGAAGTGCATTGCACCTAAAGAGTGGAATTACTCAGACTGAGTTAAACGTCGTTGTTTAGAGTGTCTCACCGATGCGATAATTGTTATGTTACGTATTATTCTCTTACTAATGTATTAACATATACAAATAGTTAATGGTTGTTTAAACACTATTTCTTTTGAGTAAGATAAATATTGGCTTTACTTAATGTCAGAATGATTTAGCATAACACAGTACCGTGATTTGTATAATACTTATTAGTTATTTTGATCTCTGTCCAAACTCCAACCGTTACAGATACAATTAAATTTTAAATTTTGAAAAAATATACTAAGGAGATAAAAATCCAATAGAAATTTGTTTTATTCATATATCAAAATTTAGTTCTTGCAAATACAAAAAGCTCTCAAAAGTCTAACCATTGATTAGGATAGAAAAAAACTTAATACAATTCTGTCAGATTCTTGATATCCGTAAACTCAATTTAAGGGAATACGGTATACCCAAAAATTGGTCAAAATATCGATTTTGCAGTTTTTACTTCTTATTATTTACAATATCTTTCTTAACATTTACTGAAAGTTTTATAATGATATCTTCTGTAGAAAAAAAGTTATTGAATATTTTCTGGAGTCATCCTTATAAGTTTAAATGCGTATTTCGTCTGCTTTCAACCCTCTTTCTATTTCGCGTTTTTCAATTCCTGTGTTTAATAAATCTCTAAGGGTTTTTTGTTAATCAAGTTAGAATTTTGAAATTTTTAACCTGTATTATTCTATATATGGTGCACAAAATTGTGAATGGAATAAGGTCTACTATGTATAGTTGTTTTGTAAAAAAAATTTGAATTCAATAATTTGTATTTTTTTGTGATTTTCAGTATAAATGCATGTTACTTTTTAACTGTAGCTCACATTTTAAAATCCATGCACAGTTCTTGAAAAAATAGTACTTAAAACAATCTATAAAAGTTTGGTGGAGTTATTCTCAAAATTGGAAGAGGAGTAGCGTTTTAAAAAAGTTCAAAATTTTGACTTTTTAAAAGAAATAAATGTAAATACTTGTTTTTATTGCTCGCGATATAGCCGAATGCGCGATATAACGAACGACTTGATAAATATACTTTTGATGTACTTATGGTATCAAAATAGTTTTTTTAACTAAAGCACTGTATTTATTTGAAAGATAAAAATAAAGCATTTTAAATAATATAACTATGTACTCTAAAAAAGAAACAAAAATTTAGAAAGGACCTATTATTATTAATTACTATACACATTATTGCACAGGCATACTAGACACATTTCACTCATTTTCTATTAAAAAAATCCATCTAAAGTAGGCTGTTTTGATTTTCTCGTAAAACCTGTTTTCCGGCAAATATCAAAGAACGGAAGTTTATTATTTATTTTAAGGAAAGTACACATTGAAAAAAAAACAGGCGGGAAATTGGGAGACATGATACAAGGCCCGATATATCCGAATGCGCGATGTGACGAGGCGCGATATAGTGAGGGGACTATTCCGTATACCAAACAATATAATTTTAACAAATATAAACCTAGAGAACCCTTTAATTTACTCTGAATTAGTTACTTTAGTAAACCCTTAGAAATAAAATTAAATTTTTGGATTCGAGAAGAAAATATCAGTATATCACTATAATAATTTTATCCGTATACCAACAGTTTAATCCCAAAGAATATAAAACGTGCTCAAATAATCAAAGGAATGCTACATTCAAACGCCAACATTCATTAACCGCCAACAAACATTCTATTTTAAGCATGACTATTTAAAACCTTCCTTACGCAACTTTTCCCATTAATGGGGAACTTATTTCTGTGAATTCCAAACATTTACTCTGAAGATCCTTTCAACCATAAATTAGTTACTTCAGCAATGCGTTGAAGATAGAATTAAATATTTGATTCGAAAATAAATCTAATCTAACAGGAATTATTTTATATTTCGTATGCCAACAATTTTAATTCCAACAAATGCAAAACGCCCGAACATAAGCCGAGAGAACCCAAGCCAAATGGGTACTCAAAGTATCTTTTTTATAATTGCGTGAAAAAAATCCGATTTTTACACTATAGTTTTAATATCAGACGCGTGCGAAAAGTTATACTTTTTAGAAACAGTGATAAAAAATTACTTTTTTTCACCCAAAAGCAGTGAAAAAAAGTACTTTTTTTTCACTCTTTTCATAAGATGCCAACATTTCAAGTAAAATTTATATCTCATAATATTCATAAAATCCAGAAATTTATTGATCTGCTTTATTTATAAATATTATGCGCGTGAATGTTATTTTTTATTTTTGAATCAGTATCCATGTTCAAATGTTTGACTTTAAACTAAAAAATAAGTTTGCCTTTTGTAGTTCCAGAGATTTATCGATGCCGATCTTCTTTACCAAAAAAATTAGCACGTGAATTATTTTTGAACCAATGAGATTTAATTTTTTTCACGTAATTATAAAAAATAGTGTATGAAACACGTGTGAAAAGTAAACTTTTTAAAACACGTGTCATTATTTAAAATCCACTAGTTTTAAAAAGTGTTACTTTTCACACTTGTTGCATAAATAACTATTACATGCCGCATAATATGGGCATGCGTACCCTCGATTTACCAACCCAGAAACCCCTCAACCGGGGTTCGAACCCGCAATCTTGGGCACGTTCCATTTTAATCATGTCTCTCCAAATACCTTTAATTCTGAATTGTTTAGGGCTGAATGAGCCCGAATAACCTCGGGTCTACAAACCAAAGTTCCTGTGTGTTAATCCAAAGAAAAAAAATGGATTTTCTGAGCCACATTTCTCCGGCTGTATTGAATATTTTTACAAACAGTTTTTTTATGTGATAAATGTAACTGACTTACAGGTCTCTATCATCCCCCATTTTTAAAAGGGTTCGAATATTTGACAATTATTTTGAATTAAAATAAAATATTTGCACATTGAAAAGTGGTATTAACCACTCTTAAAAAACGAGCTTTTAACACAGCTGAGTAAATTTCACTCCTTTCCGGTGCCGAAAATGCACTCCCCTATAGGAGTGGACTTCACTCTTTTGTTTTAAGAGTGTAGCGACCTGTAAGTTAACATTTACCATATGAAAAAACAGTTTGTAAAAATATTTAATTAAGCCGGAGAAATGTGGCTTAGAAAATCATTTTTTCCGTGGATTAACACAGAGGAACTTTGGTGTGGAAAACCGTGGTCATTCGTTCTTAAGTAAACCTTCTAGAGATAAAATTAAATCTAATTCAAGAAGAAAATACCTAAAAAGAATAACAGGAATTATTTTATCCGTATACCAACAATTTAATTCCAATAAATACAAAACTTCTTCAAATAAAGCCACGTTCAACCACCAACATTCATTTACCACCAACAAACACTCCATTCAAAGCACGGCTATTTAACCCTCCTTAACGCAACTTTTCCATTGTCAAGGAGCCTAATTCTGTGAAATCCAATCCTTTACTCTAGAGATATCATTAACTCTGAATTTGTTACTTCAGTAAACCGTTAGAGATAGAATGAAATCTTCGATTCACGAAGTACGTACTACCTAAAACTAAGTCTAAGAATTATCATTAGTTAAGACGGCTGCTAACAATTTAATCCCAACAAATAAAAAGTCCTCAAACCCACCTTACGCAACTTTCTCATTCTTCAGAAGCCTAATTCTGCGAAGTCTAGGCCTATACACTCCAGAACCTTTTTATTCTCAATTCGTTACATCCGTTAGTGATAAAATTAAATCTTTAATTCGAAAAGAAAATAATAACAGGAATCTATAGTGAACCTTTAGGGATAAAATGAAATCTTCGATTCGCGAAGAAAGTACTTAAAAAGAATCTAATTATTATTAGTTTATCCATTTGCCAACAATTTAGTTCCATCAAATGCAAAGCGTTCTCAAATATAATTCATAAGGAACAATGAAAACTTTCAACAAACCACACAAACGTTCATACTTTACAAAATACGGCTATTTAACCTCCTTACACAATATAAAACTTTCCCATTCTTCGGAAGCCTAATTCTAGAACCTCGACCTCTCCCCGTTAATTAAATCCGATACAAACCTTTGAAAAGGCACCCCATTCTTCAAACTCTTTTCTCAAAGAGGGGCAACTGCCCACCACCCCTACCGTCGCCTTAAGGATTAATGGGGGCATTCGGGTGGGACGGTCCACTTTTCCTGGAAATTTCCCATTAATTTTCCCGGGAATCATCTTTCCCTGAAAGTTTTGCGAGGATTAAAGTCAGCATCTTTTGTCGGGTAATTTCGGGATGGTTATGGCAGCTACTGTGCTGATATTAAACGCGTCGGACATTTATAATATTTAAAATAATTACACATTTATAACACTTAAAGTAATTAATTGTGTGAATTAAATATAATTAGCTTGGTTGGTCGCACTAAAGTTCTGTATTGTAATAACTTTTGTTTTAGTCATTAAATGGTTTACACAGTTTCTGGTATTTAATTAAGCTAAATTTGAAAGTTTTGTAACAATCTTTTGCCGGTATACATAAACATAACTTTCGCGCATTTCTGAAAACTTTTACTACAAAATTTGGCACTTGGTATCACTAAAAATATGGTTCCTCGTAGCAGCAACGGTTGTGTGGTGAAATGGTTCCTCATATTTCTGGTATTTGGTTGAACCATCTCGGGTTTTTGTTTCTAAAACCTGAAAAATGGTTCTACCTAATACCGAAATTATAGTGAAAACTTTCACCACACAGCCGTTGCAGCTACTAGAAACAATTATTATGGTTAAACTATTTACAAAAGTATTAAAAGTGTAACTAAAATAAGGAATGTGGTAACAATACTTATTTATGCAACTAGTTTGCAAAGTATGGTCTTTTTAAACGAGTTGAATAAATTTCACGAGCGAGTCAAATAAATTCACGAGTTTAAAAAAGGCTATTTTCAACGGGTTGTCATACACTATTTTTTATAATAACGTGCAAAAAAAGTATTTATTAAATTGGGATTTATTGATTGGCTTATTAATTACTTTATTATCACGTTCAAATGATTTGAAGGTTATTATTTATATTAATGATCATTTTAAAATCACGTGCAAAAAGTATTTCTTAGATTGGCATTGAAAATAAGACGCCAAATAAAGAATCAGGTTCAAATAAAGAATTTTACACCAATCAGATGCTCTTATTTACTTCGTCGCACTAGTGCGTAAAAGTAACTTTGAAATACGATTTCGTTAAAAGCATCCGTTTGCCACGATTATTGATTTGAAAAAGTTAGTTTTTAGGCACGATATTATAAAAAGAATTTAGGATTATGTAGACAAAAAAATCATAATGGTGAAACCAGCCACAAAATTTTTATTACTGCATAGCTAAAAACGCAATTTTTCACTAAAAAATTATGTAGAAGTTAGACTTTTTATATCATTTCTGGAGAAGAAGTGTATAGAAAAATAGCTTCATAAAGCATATATTTGCTAACCACAAAAGGAATTCGTGAAAATAACCAAACCTATTTCAATCTTGCTGTCATTTTAAGGGCAAATTAGGCGCCAAAATTGCACTTAAGACAAAAAATACATCCACTCTAAAGCATATAATTCGAAAACATTAAATAAAAACCACTTAATCCCTAATTCATTTTCTTTTAGAACAAGATGGCGTCATGTGATTTGGCGGCGTAAAACATCAACGACATGAATTAATTCAGTCTTCTCAAAAAAGAGAACGGGACTTAATGGATTCCTGAAAGACATCTGGGAAATTTCAATGTCTCGCATGCGGTGTCATTTCGGTTTCTTACTTGGGGAAAATCATTTCCTTCGGGATTTTTTAATGGACACGCTCGCCAATTTCCAAGAAAAGGATGGGCTCTAATTGACAGTGTTCGCATTTCACTTTGGGATAAGAAGAAATGGATGAGCATTTCTAGCGATGCACTGAATCACCCGAAATGTATTCGCATTGGAGAAGTTCTCGTTCTTTCGACTAACAATACATCGAAGTTAAAAAATATAGGCAATCGCAAAATTTACTTGAGAAAAAGTGTCTTATGACGTGAAAGAGAAATAAGGAAACCTTCATTTTTGTTACCGCTTTCTCAATGCAAGCATGACTGCTCTCTTTTTTTTAGAGAGATACTCTTCCTCTATTTACACGTTGATGCCGGGGCGGGCCACCGGTGGCCCGCGCTAGATTGTCTCATCGGGCGGCGCGGGCCACCGGCGGCCCGCACTAGATTGTCTCATCGGGTGGCGCGTACCGCCGGTGGTACGCACTAAATTGTGCTATTAATGTAGTAATCTCATTACTACATCATGAGAATAGGATTTTTAAATGATCGTTTCATTTTTTTGGGGCACAAATTTCGATATTATACTACTGCGATATACTCCGATCTTTCGATATCACTACTTGTACTTCAAACATAAAGCGCGTATGCATGTGTGAACAGGCAAAACTCGCGCGCCGCCAGATGAAACGCCGCATTATTTGAGCGCCGTTGCACAGAAAAACAAATTAAAATCGGCCCGGCGTGGAACGTGTTAATATTACTCTCCAACAAGAAAATTTTTCTAAACATTGAAACTCCGATTTTTACGTTAATTACATCTTTTGATGCAATTTTCTCATTTATTGATAATTTGGTACCAAAGAAAAAATTATGTTCTCCTTTTCAGAATACACATTTTACCTTTGAAGCTTCATAAACCTAGTTGTATGTGCTGCTCTTTAGTTGGCTCAGGTTGAGAATAAAAAATCAACTCATTGTCTTACAGTTTAATCCCTTAACGATCGGATAATTTTCCAGAAAACGCGCCTATTTTTAAATCCTTTAAAATATGTGTAGGAACAATATAATTTTTTTAAAAAAACCATTTGTTTTTAGCTTGAAATTCAAAATAAATTAATCTTATTGGCGTTTTAATTGGTGGATTTAAGTTGGGTAGTAATGCGCCCCTATAAGATTAAAGCTAACCCTCCAGCCCGGAAATATCACGAGAGAAAGAAATAGCACTTAATTTTCATGGGAGCAAGAAGGAAAGAGAATATTTTTCTTATGAATAAATCCTGACCTTTACCTAAGTTATCTAATTTTTTATTCGAACATAAAATTAAAGAATTGCGGCTCTATCCTTCTAAAATTTGTAATAACATCGTCAAATCGGAATAATAAGCAAAACACAATTACGAGGCAAGTGCAATAATATTTTAAATTAAAAGAAATTATCAATTATCCAATGAAAAGGTACAATGTCAAATAAACGACATAATACGGAAGCAAAATACCTCCTTATTAGAATAACATTGTTTTATTTTCTACTGGTGTCACTCATTAAGTTATCTTTAATTAGCTCTTTGCACCCTGGAGCGACACTAGCTACAAAGCCATGCAGAAAATAACACAGGCTTTGTTTCCCTCTATCCTTTCAAGTTCTTTTAATGAGCCCGATCTTAAAGTTCAATCCCACAATTAGGGATTTTTTGTTGAAAAGGAATGGCCCAGGCAGGACTCAATGCGATATATTTAAAATCACAATACTCTGCCAAATTATTGCTTAACATTTTAAAGGCTTTGTTTACGATGCATGAAAATAGTACAAAAAACAATTTGAAAGGTAAAATATCATCAGGTTATTTAATTATTTATCATTAAACTAGCAAATAAATACCCATTCTTCGCACGGACCAAAAGAATATCAAATCGATTTAAGTATATGTGTCATTTAATTTGGTATAGGATAATAAGCTTTGCCTTTGTTCCTGTTCATTATAAAGAAAATCCCAATACTTATATTGCTTTAAAATTCCAAAATAAAAATACATCACTATAAAATGCACATCTTCATATCACAAAAATCTCCCTCAATATGAACTTACTGTCTTCGGAATTTTCCTGATAAATTCAAAATTAACCATAATTGTATAACAATGTTATTTCATGTCAAAACCTCCATTCTGGGTTGTTTTTTTAAAACATTTAGCTCATTGGCACGTTCAATTATTTTCAAATCATTAATTTAGTTTCTGAAGGTAATGGGAAGAAAATAAAAGCAATTTCAGTTTTAATTAATTTTTGTGTTCATTTTAATTTCTGCTGTCGAATGACAACACGAAAGGGAAAAAATGATCGGATTTGAGCGAAAGTGATGTATTTTTTCAGAAAATTTGAATTTTTTCTAAAAATGGAACAAATATGAAAAAACTAAGCCTCATGTACACACGTTGGTATTAAAGGGAATCTACCTTAAAAAAATTCGAATATCTGAGGGCAGTATAAGTAGGTCTTTTACGATCCACAGACACACAGACAGACTCTTTTATTATTATAGATGACGATAGATACTCTTGAATGACACACACTAATGCTGTCTAACAGTCTCTTCTACAAATGTAGAGTTTATTTTTTTGATGCAGCACAATCCTTTTATGTGTTTGAAAGTCGGAAAACGTAATACGAAATATTCCGTAGTCTGTTTGGTTGAATTCACTTTGCACTGGAGTAACACAAGAGCTTTGCCAACGTGACTACTAATATATAACCGCTGTCAAGTGACGAAGCAGATATACGATCTTACACAAAGCGCAACCTATAGCGACATGGAAATCATAGCTTTAGAAGACCATTACAGATAAAACGCAAACAGTCCCATATATACACAGCGTTATTTATTAGCGATTTTTTTTATTTTCTAGTCTGATTAGTCAAAGCCAATATCATGCAATATAGTATCAGGCATAGAATTCTCAAAAGTTAGCATCGTATTTTAACTAGTTGTATAGAAAATTACTTCACCGTGTTTGTGGCATCACAGCTGAACGCGTGATTGGACGGGTCTTCACCGTACCAAACGCTATTAGAGTTAAGTGTTAAAAGTCGTTACTACCAACTCAAACAAAGCTTTGGTCATTGAATACATTTCTACCGCTTCCAACGAGTGGAGCTTTTAAAGGCGTAGTCTCGTGCATACGTTGTCGTCACGTAAAACCACTAATTGAAGCCTGATAATTTACAATAAAACTCCCATTATCCGAAGCATTGCTGATTATCCGAATTTTAGAGAAAAAAAATTCTACCCGGCCATCTGTTACAGTTTATCTTTGTTGGATGTCATGCCGAGTTATTTTTTTTGGACGGACCAAAATAAATTACTAGGCATGACATCCAAAAGAGACGAACAGTAATAAATAAGCCTAGTTTAAAGTTTATAATGTGGTATATAAACTTTTGTGAAACCAACTTTCTAAAACAAGTTGAATAGAAAAAAAACTATTACAAAAAGCTATAACTCAAACTTCCAAAACAGTATCTTACACTTTGGTTGGGTTGATGACCAAAACTAGAACTGTATGCTATCACAGCCCAACGATAAGTTGAGTAATTGATTGACTTTATCCTTTTTCCGATTGACGCTAATTATCCGAATATGGTTAGGTCCCAAACGCTTCGGATAATTGGAGTTCTACTGCATTTAATTTGGCCTTGGTTCAGTCTGATGGATAACTCGCTGGCATAACCGCATGTCCGCCTGAACCCACAATATCACACACCGGCGCTCCTCTAGTAGGATCATCGTTTAATCCTACTCAAATAGATGAAAATGTTTCAGTTTCATAGTAATGGATTTTGAAACAAATAAACCGAATCGATCTTTGGCTTAACAACTAATTGAAAGGAATCCGTCAGCGATATGTTTTTTTTTTTTTGTTATTTTATTTATTTTCGTATCGAAACTTTCTTGAAGCCCTCTTCGCAAAAATAAATCTCATTGTTTGAAGGCGTAGTTGAAAGACGTACTTGAGAAATATCGAATGCTGCCTCTTGATACTGAGAAGTAGGAGGTTTAGGTATTTGTAGAAGTTTAAAGTTGGTTTGACGATGTGCTATCTAACATTTCTTATATTGTTTGGTTTGAATAACATTGCACTAGAGCAGCTCATATTTGAAGAGTACAGGGGAAGAACCGCTTGATTTATTAGGAGTCGACCCGTAATTGTGTCTGCTTGGCGGACATTGGCGGTAGGAAACCGGTTTCTCTCTTCCTTCTGCGCTTGGTCCAAGCGTCGGAATCGTGCATCGCGTGAATCTCGGTAGGTAGAAAAGTCGTGGTTTAGGACTTTTCAATTAATTTGCGAATCTTAAAATTTCTCTTAATTGTTTTAGAAAAATTCGTAATTTTCAATCAATCGTACTTTATTTTTAAAGCTTAACATGATGATGAACAGTCTTTGGAATAAAACGTGGAACTGAATTTCAGGATTGCAGTGAGAGAAGATGCACAAGGTGGTGAGAAACTGGTTTCCTTACACCAGTTTAGGCGATTACTGGCTATCATCGCCAAAGACGCCTGATGAAGAAAGTTTTCTACGAAATTAAGCGGTTTTTCCCATGTACTCTTCATTTGTGAGTGCAAAGGGATTGGATACAAGTTTTATAAATGTAAAATATTCATTTTTCGATATTCACAAGTTAATCTGTTTCTAAGGTTTATAACTAAAATAGTTCAATTGTCTAAAAGTTCAATTTTGGAGGGAACAACTTTGCACTAGAGCTACAGTTTGAATAATAGTTGTGGACCTCTTATATTTGAGCATCGATCAATGAACTCATCGAATAGCGCGGATCATTGTGAGGCAGAAGCAAAGAGATCATAGTAAAAGTATTAGACTGGTAGATCACGTGATCTATTGCAGTGGCGGGACACGCATGGAGCCAAGATTACCATGGGAAACGTGCCAGTATTACCTTCTCTTATGTGAGAAAAATGCTACGGTGTCATTGAAAAAATACCATTTAATTCTAAAAAAAAATACTAGCTGCATTACTTTTTAGTGACTTTATAAAGAAAAATACGTGAAACGCTTTTCTATTATTTTATTGTATTTTTTTGCAATTTTAGAATATAATGATATTGTTTAAATGACGCCGTAGTAATTTTCTCATTAAAGAGATGGCAACACTGGCATAATTGCCATTGTAATCTTGGCTCCCTGCGTGTCTTGACACCGCAATTGGAGATCACGTGTGATCTTCCCCTCTAAGACTAAATATAATCTATGGGTAGAGGACAACTTTTAACGTAGCTGTGACGTCACCGTAGAGGTGGCCGTTCTAGTTGTCCATTGACGTCGCCGACATCTATGCGAGCATGCTATTTAACCTTGCAACTAAGTCGTACACGAGTTTGGGCATTGGCCGTAAATGGATTTGACCACTTCTGACTCAATTAACAATGCCAGAGATGCTTTTTGTGGCCGTCACGCTTTCCGACCGGTTCGGGGTTCGAGAGGACGGCTGTTCCAAGCTGTTCGGAAACATGAGGTAGGAAAGAGGTGTAAAGAGGTCCACCAGATGAGAGAAATTGAAGCAAGGCTGTCCGGTTTTTGAGCCACTGCGCATAACATACACACCGAGTTATCCCAAGATGCACCGCTCTGGCCTGCTTCGTTTGTGCGCTACTGCGCGTATACAAGGACCTCTCTCTTCTCCTTCCTACCTCTATGGTTCGAAACCCCAAAAGTACATTCCGCCGTTGTGCGAACAGTTTTTGTTCGTCGGAACAGCCGACTTACAGAACTGGATGGAAAGAGGGTCATCACGAATATCTTCTCTGAACTTAAAGTCGAGTAAGACGTGATTTAACATGCACCAGGCTTTTATAAAGGCCGATATTTCCCCATTACGACACAATCCCTATGGTAGTATCGAAGACCGCATAAGACAAAAGAACCCCGAGCCTGTACGACAAAACCTTATCAGCTGGGCTCTCACGACAACTCCCCAATGGATACGAGAAAGTTTAGAAAAATTCTCTAAAAAGAGCGTTTCATATATATGTTGGGATGAATTTCTGAAATCCGGTGACTGTCGACTTTCACCATAAATGAAGAGCTTAGTGGAAGCACGTGCTAATTGACATTTTTGAAAAAAATTGAGATTATTGTGTTAATGAACATATATTTCATCCTTTAAAGATAGCAAGTTTCCCCTTTTTCATAAACTTAGGTTAAGTATATTTTTTACAGTTTGCAAGTACCGTTTTTAACGGTTTGAAGTGCAAATGAAAAACTTTAAAGTTCATTTTCTCGTTTTCCCCATTTTGTCACTTAGCACGTTCTTCCACTAAGCTCTTCAAATGTGAAAAATCATCGGTAAATGTGAAAAATCATCGGCAAATGCCAAAAATCCCCGGACTTTAAGCATGCACCTAACATTTACATTTGAGGCTACATTTATGTCAAACCAATATATAAGGGAGAGTAAAAAAAAGTTTAAAATTGTGCTTCGGTTACGATAATATTCGAAGGATTTATTCGCACTCGGTTTTATTTCGCTTTGAACACTAAAAAGTATTTGGGTTTCGTTTGATTAAATTTAAAACTTAAAAATGTAAGTGATGTTAACGTGTCGTGGAAAGAATGTATTTCGAGCATTTCTTTTGCCTAAGGTAAAACTAGCATAAAATAACTCGAGACGTATTAGAGCTGGTGGAATTAATCAAGAAATTGTTACAGTTTTAAGGGGAATGGGCGTGCTGGACCGGGGTCTCCAAACTCAAGTGCCTCAGTGTTAATCCAATGGCGAAAAAACTATTTTCTCTGCCACATTTCACCGGCTATATTGAATATTCTTTAAAGTTTTTTTTAAATGATAAATGTAGATATCTTACAGGTCTCTATCTTCCCACTTTTTGAAATTGCTTCGAATATTTTATGTAAAAAATTTTATTAAAAATTAAAAAAAAATATTCGAACCCATTTCAAAAAGTTTGAAGGTCGGGACCTGTAAGTCAGCTACATTTATCACATAAAAAAATCCGCTTGTAAAAATATTCAATACAACCGGAGAGAAGTGTGGCAGAGAAAAAAAATCAGCGACAAACATCAGCGACATACCTTTTTCAAATTGACACCATTCTTGAAATCTTTTATTAATTTGCTTCCTAAATTATCCAAGACTTTTCAGGCGGAAAGTTCAAAATTGCAGAATTAGCTGCATTTTCAATTTCCGAAGGTTTTCGATATCCTCTTCAGAATTAATATTACTGATAGCGTATTGCTTTTAGAACCAAATTACTATATTTATCAAGCGAATTTTCAATTCCAATCTACGGTTAGCAAAACAATGATTTACTCGTGAACAATAAGACTTTGTTAGCAACTCAAATATTTTTGCACTTGTTTATGAAAAGTTATGCTCCGACACGTGCGTATAAATTAGTCTTTTTTTAACTAAACTTTTTTAATCAGGCTCCGCCTCGTGATATAATTTATTCAACTCGTTTAAAAAAAGACTAAAATTACACACATGCTTCAGACATATATGCTTTAGATTTTGCTTCAGCATATTGCTCAGACATTATTGCTTCAGACATTATTGCTTCAGACATCATTGTTGTAGTTGCTTCAGACATTCATTGCTTCAGACATTTTTGATTTTGCTTCAGACATTATTGCTTCAGACATTTATTGCTTCAGACATTTTTGCTTCATGTAACATTATTGCTTCAGACATTTATTGCTTCAGACATTTATGCTTCAGAATTTATTGCTTCAGACATTTATTGCTTCAGACATTTATTGCTTCAGACATTTATTGCTTCAGACATTTATTGCTTCAGACATTTATTGCTTCAGACATTTTTTAATTTGCTTCAGACATTTATTGCTTCAGACATTATTGCTTCAGACATTTAATTTAATGAATGATCAATAAGTTCATTTTTTAAATGATTTTCAAAGTAAATTACATAAAATCCTTAATACGAAATTAAACACCCTAATGAAATAAGACCTTACCCTACAGTTCTTAAACCTAATGGATAAATAGTTATTTATACCTCGGAGAAAGGCTATCCTTAAGAGGGACATTAACAGCCCTTCAGAGGATCGGTTTGGTCTTCAATACAGAAGAATTACAAGAAATTACCGTCTCTAGGTCTTAATAGGGCTTTAGTGCGGAATCGAATGCAAGTAAATGAAATCCCATTAAGTATACAGAGTTCAACCTTACGTTGGCCATTCAATTTACTAACATTTATTATACAGGGTGGGGCAAATAAAAGTGGCTCCAGCGTAGAGAAGGAATGCATTGAGATGCTTGGCGAGAAAAACTATTGAAGCCGTCTGAAAGCCTTGAAGAAGTCGAACTAAAAGATTATTCAAGCGTGCAACGGCTTCCTTTGGTAAACCTGTTTTTAATTTATTGGTTGGATTGAATTAGCATCACATTAGAGCTACTCATGGAATATTGGCGATTTCATATCTTAGAGTTTATTATTTGAAGACGGCTCCTTATGCAAATTTTGTGTCTTGCAATCAAATTAGAATGTTTTGTAGAACAAAAAAAAAAAAGGTCAGATTCTCTCGGATTAGTAAACCGAAATAATCACTAGTGGAAATTTTTTTTTGCACACACAGCTGTACAAACCTTCAGTTTATATTTCATTGCAACTAGTTCGTCAAACCATAGCATGGTTGACATCAAATAATTCGTCAGCGATTGTTTGGGCTTAATATTGAAGCAATCAATAGCTTCACTTAGCAAACCTGTTTTTGCATTGGTTTTTGACTTGGCAACAATTCTATCGTATTCTAATTTCCATGACGCCGCCACTTTTATTTGCCCCAACCTGTAGTTAAGGGCGAATGAGCCCGATTGACGAAAAGGGATCTAAAACAAAGTGCCTCTGTGTTAATCCAAAGGAAAACACATTGTAAAAATATTCAATACAGTCGGAGAAATGTGGCTTTGAAAAACATTTTACATGATAAATGTAGATTATTTACAGATATCTTTAAACCCACTTTTTGAAATAGTTTTTTTAAATTTTCAATAATTTTACACAAAATATTTGAAACCAATTTCGAACTAATTTCAAAAAGGGCTATTATAGAAACCTGTAAATAATCTACATTTATCATATAAAAAACTATTTGTGAAACTATGCAATACAGCCGGAGAAATGTGGCTTAGAATATATTTTTTACACGAAATAACATTTTCTTGGTCTTAAGGGGGAATGGGCGCGCTGGACCGGGGATCTCCAAAGCAAAGTGCTTCAGTGTTAATCCTATGGCAAAAAAATATTTTCTCTGCCACATTTCTCCGACTGTAGTGAATATTTTTACAAGCGGATTTTTTTTATGTGATAAATAAAGCTGACTTACAGGTCCCGACAATCCCACTTTTTGAAATGGTTCGAATATTTTTTTTAATGTTCAATAAATAATTTTACACAAAATAATCGAAGCAATTTCAAAAAGTGGGAAGATAAAGACCTGTAAGTTATCTACATTTATTATTTAAAAAAAAACGTTTGTAAAAATATTCAATACAGACGGAGAAATAAGGCAAGAAAAGTTTTTTCGCCATTGGATTAACACTGAGGCACTTGAGTTTGGACACCCAGGGTACAGCGCGCCCATTCCTCCTTAATAGGGCTTTAGTTCGGAATCGAATGAAGTAGGAAGTAAATGAACTTCCGTTACGTATACACAGTTCAACCTTACAATGGTTATTCGATTTACTAACATTTCCGAACGGCCTGGAAATGGGCAAAAATGTATGGTTGTTTTAACTGCTAAATGTTTAAAATAAATTTATTTTTTAACTAAGATGTTTTTAAAAAATCAGAATTAGGTTTATTTTTTGAAGAGGGGATCTTTTAAAATCATCACCAAATGAAAAAGTACATTATGAATAAAAATTTATTTATCAAATTTTGAAATTTAATGTTATTGTAAGAATAACACAATTTTGTACATCAGTCAGATGCACAAAATATGGAAAAAGTCGGGTGTAACGATCGGGAGGTTGGGGACACGGTGCACCATTTTTTTCTTTAACCCTTTACCTACAGACAGGTACTTATAATTACCACTCAAAAGGCGGCTTTTTCACTTTTCAGTGTTCAATTTCGCGAAAACGGGGAACGATGGCACTTTTGGTTGACAAATTAGGTTAAAGCACATTCAAGTCTATAAATTTAAACTAAAATATTTTTCCTAAGACAAGTTATCCATCCTTCCTTAAGGGGACGCGGTACCCAAAACCTAAATCCAGTATTTTTATAGCTAGCATCCAAATTAAACTATTTTTAAAAAGAACTAACATTCAATAAACATATGTTTCAATATTTTATTTTTACGTATAAGTTTTTTTTAAAAAAATTAAAAAAAATTAACGTTTTTTCAAAATGCTACTCCTCCTACAATTTAAAGAATTTTTTAATGGATTTTTTTGCAAAATGTTCCTACGACATCTCTTAATAAAATTTGGTACGGATATTGAGCTAACAGTTAAACAAGAACAGTTACGTAGCTTTATGTATAAAAAAATTGCCCAAAAAATAAGATTTTTTGTGAATTTTCAAATTCATTTTTTTTAAAATCTATTCACACTAGACCTTATCCCATACCAGCTTTTGTTAATGGTATATTCCTCAATACAGGAAAAAAATTCTGGAGCTCTACATTAGTTTACCTAAAAGCCTTAAGTTTTTTAACCATTCACAAGCCGAAAAAATTAAATTAAAAAAATCAACATAAAATTTCAAAACCATTTTACCAAACCACTATATCATTTTCAATAAACCACTAACATTATAAAGGATTCCTTTTTTGCAATATCCTTAGCTCACAGCATTCGAGCGTGTTTAATTATTTTCTGGGCAGCCCTAAATTTTGGGTACCGCGTCCCCTAATCGTACTTACAATCGGTTCTTATAAGTACCATATTTCAAAAGCCGTTGCTTTACTTTTCATTGTTCGTTTGAGGGAAATAGATAGTAGTGAGCTTTTATTAATTCAGTGTAAGGTTTCAACACATTAAAGACTAAAAAAGGTCAAACATACTCCTTCAACAAAATTTCAGTGTAATTTAGTAATTAACCCTTTCAGTCCCAATGACAATTTGGCATCATCATTTTAGATTTTTTTATTCTGATCGTCTATAGCCATTTATGATATCAAAAAGCACATCATTCGATTCTTCAAACTTTTTTCTATTAGAAAATTTTATTAATCCCAATAGATGTCAGCCCTATTATTTGTCTTTAAATTATGATCAGAAACATGATGATGCCAAATGGCATCACTGGACTGAAAGTCTTAATAGAAAGGATTAAAAACGAACATAAATTCGGGAGATAAAGTGTATTTTAAGCTATCACTAAAATATTCAAAGACAAATAATTAAAACCTAATTCGGTGCATAATAGATTGGTGAAAATATATAGTTCATAAATAAGTGTTAAGTGGTCTAAAACAGATTTTATACATAACATTATTACAAATTGCATTTTTTTTAAATAATTTTTTAATTTTTCACGCAGATTTCAAAAAGTTTTTCTAATTTGGATTTCTTTCAGTGAATGGTTTTGTAAAAAGTAGCGACTCACTTAATAACCTCAGGGATTGAATTTTTGAAATGACGCAGTTTCTTGTAGAGGAGGATATGCTAGAGCAAAAACGTCGGAATTTCATTACAAATTTTAAAACATTTTATTTAGAAGAAAATCTATCAACGTTTGATTATTCTGTCCAGATTCAATTCAATATACTCTTATGTACAATCGAACAAAATTTTAGCTTTCCGTAAACATCTATTGGAGTTTTAGCATTTTAAGTACGGGTTCTTTAAAAATTATATTATGTACTCAGTGAAAGAACTTTAAAGAATTTAATGTTTTTGGAACATTCGATGTGAAGTTGGAGCAAAAGAGCTTTTTATGTAAAAAAATATTTTTCAAGTTCTTTTGAAAATATACTAGAGGATTTAAATAGTATTTTAAAAGCAAAAAAATCGATATTTTCCATGATTTTGGGGTATTGAGTCCCCCTTAATCTATTTGGATATAGAACTACTATTTCATCACTCCCTGCTTTGATCAAGAGTTTAGTATAGACCTAGGTTTTTAGTTTCTAAAGTGTTGGGCTTAGTAAAGTCTTAATGTTACTGTTTAAAATAGTAATGGCTTAAAATATACAAACATTAACTTGTTTTTATTACAAAATAAGAATTGGGCAATAAAATCTGTTCGGACTACAAAGTAATGAGGTGAAAGATTGTAATGAGGTATTGATTATGATAACAGATTAAGATCTTTAAACATGTATTCCCTGAAAACAGGAGAGCTAGGGGTGATTTAATACAGTTTTTCCAAGTTCATTTAACAGGGAGACATGGAGGGCTTAGGTTTTGCCTTAAATAGCCGTACCAGAGGACATGATCAGAAATGGAATAAATTATGCTTTAAAAGGGAGGTAAGAAAACATTTTTACAATAGAGTTGTCAATGAATGGAATGCTTTACCAGATTATGTTGTGCACTCGAAGAGAGTAGAAGATTTTAAGAAAAAACTTGACGGTCATTGGAAACTGGTAATGTACTAGATTTATTTTAAACCAACCTTTCTGGGGTTCTGTCCTGTTGTTGGTCGACAATTATTGTATTTGTATTTGAAAGGGAAAAGGTATTGCACCCGAATACTAAATTTACTAATTAAAAAGTCTTTACAATCACAATCCGAAAACATGCTTTTACAAAAAAAAGTGCTCGTAATTGACTGTAATCATTGCAAAAATTATGCTTTATAACTTTCAATTACTTAGTACAGAAATATAAGGTAAGGAAAATAATACGATGGGGTCAAAAATTCAAAATGGAGACTGCGTTTTATAAGACACATGCATACAAAACTTCATTTTTTAGCTTCCACACTACGTTTATAACGTAAAAAGTGGAAGGTATTATAATCGTTCAGTCCGTCTGTCCGTCCGTCACCCACTTTGATAGCCCAAACTACAAATGCTAATGACAAGTATGATACGTCAAAAAAATTCAGCGCATCGAAATTAGAATACATTGAAAATTTCAGAAAAATTAATTCGAAATCGAAGTACTTTAATATGTTTTGGAGTGTGCGGATTCCAAAAACGTGGTTTTTCAACATTGGTTCGTCTTTCTAAAACCACTCTACAACTCGAACTAAAATATGGACTTCAAATTCGATACACACTTTCCCAGTATCTGTATTTCGTCTTAATAAGGTTTTTGAGAAAATAGAGCATGCCCAAACGGTTGCTGCCATAGAACTTTTTAGGCATCAAAGTTATTAAATTACCTCTTGTATATAACCATTTTTAAATGTATTGATTTATTGAATGGTAATTGAAAGTCATTTGTACACATCTCTAGTTTTTCATTTTAAAAGGACGTCGAAGTAGTTTAACCTTTTCAGTCCCAACGATGCCATTTGGCATCATCATTTTAGAAAAAAAATTATGATCATAATTTTAAACATAATTGGCTGACTTAATTGGGATTAATAAAAAATATTTCTAATAGAAAAAGTTTGAGATCGAATGATGTGCTTTTGATCATAAATGGTATAGACGATAAAACAAAATTCTAAAATGCCAATATGCTCATATGGGACTGAAAGGGTTAATTATATTTTACGAAAGACACATTGCGAATAGGCAGAAATCCTGAAGGACTATTAAATGCATAAATCTTTTAAAGAAATTAGAAAATTTAAAAATAATTGGCTGTTAATTGGAGTAAAAATAAATTTGATTCTTCTAAAGAATAAAGTATTTGACAGAATGATACTTTGCATAAACTTTAGACGTAGTTAGGAAATTCTAAAATGACAATATGGGAATTTATATTTTACGAAAGACCTTGCAAATAGCAGAATCTGAAGACAATTCTTTAAAATTCGTAGTTCACGTTATTAACACTTCCTACTCTTCAAATACTTTCAGCATTCTTTATAGTTAAAATCTTTTCCAATTCGCTGAAATATATTTTTCCAAAAGTTTAAAGCTTTTTGACAGGAGAAGAAATCTAACGCGGAAACACGGTAAAAATACGTCAAAAAAACGTTCCTTGGAAACGAACTAAATGTATTACGAACTTTCTTTTATACGATAAACGACAGCGAATTTTTCTTGCTTAAATCTGATGACATTGAGGGTTTCGTAGCATAATATTTCATGGGGATTTTTTCCTCCTACCATTTTCTGACAAATTACAGAAATCGAAAACATTGTAGGACCAGAAAACATTTTATTCGATACTTTTTTTTTCTTAGATTTCTTAATTTTTCAAATGTTAGGAAATGGTTTATAAAAAAATCCTTATCAGTCGGTAATAAAATTGACTACGTGGAATATTTGAATGTTTTTATGAAGATTACTTTTAAAACGACAGCAAATGAGATTATTCGATTTCGTTGGCTTAATCAACGTCAAAACTATAAATTCTGTACTAATTTTATGGCGAATTTCTTGTGCCAAAATGAACATTTTCGTCATACATTAACAGAAAAGATTAAGACAAACATTAAGGTAGGAGCAAGGAAAACAATTATTGATCGATTTAGTTAATATTTCTAAATTATCTATATTATTTTCAAAATTAGATAATAGTTATAAAAAACTTCAGTATATATAAAATTGATACGTGTATATATTTTATGATTTTTAATGATTAAAGATATATATGTTTGTTTTTGACTATATATATATAATATCATATATATATTCTGTCTTTCTGGCGAATTCTTGGCAATGGAATTCGTAGTCATTCACAAAAAGCTAAGCAACATTAAGGGGACAGGGAACATAACGGCGCTTCAAAATATCAAATTTTCATTTTAACTTTCAATCACTAAAATGAATATTTACGAAATTTTTTTATATAATACGCATCTGAATATGTGGGGTTGGAGTTCGCAGATTTGGTGGTTAATTTCAATATAAATTTGTTTCCCGCTTCATATGTCATTATTTTAAAACACTGATTTTTAGCTTTTAGGTACACTTTCCAGCACAACTATTGCGTGTATTTGAAAATAATTTTTTATAGAAATTAAAAAAAGTACAGCCAACGCAGTGAACCTCAAGTTTGACAATTAAACATTCGTAATTTTAAGTTATTAACCTAAATAGATATCTTGCGCTATTTCTTAAATCAGGAAAATCTTCTTATTTTTACTCATTTAATTTTTTTTTGGAATATTTTTAGTTCACTGTGTTAAATAGCCATGTATACGACATCATAGAAAATTTAAACCCTCCTAGTAAAATAGAAAAAGAGAAAAGTATACCTTAAGGTTGAAAATTGGTGTTTTGGAATGACGACATTTAAAGCTGGCAACAAAGTTGTATTGAAATTAACTACCAAATTTGCAAACTCCAGCCCCATATTCAAATGTGCATCATAGAAGTTCTTTCTTAAAGGCATGATTCAGTAATTAAAGTTGAAATATAAATTCGATATTTTGAGTGGCCGTTTTATTCCCTGTTACCTTAAAGCCTAGCGTTACCATATGGCAATAGCAAAATACGATGTCTGATCATAACAGCATATTTTTAAGTAAAATTACTAAGTAAGTTACTAAGTACTATTACTTATTAAGTAATTAATGAAATAGTAAGTAACGAAAGTATTGCGATGGGGTCGAAAATCCGAAATGGAGATTGTGTTTTATTTGCGTTTTGAAAGATACTGATTCCGAAAAAGTAGTTTTTGAACATTGGTTCACGTGAGTCAGAGACCACTTTACAGCTCGAACTAAAAGAACTACGTACTTCAAATTTGGTACCTGGTACCTTTCGGGGCGCCATAAGGATTTCGAGAAAATCACGAATGTGCAAAGGTTAAGTGTCATAGAACGTTTTTTTGGTTTTAAAGGTATTGTTGAATAACGAAAAAGCTAGACATCACATTTGGTACACAAGTTTCCAGTCACTGTCGAACGTCACGATTTGGTGATTCGTCAGGTATTTGAGAAAATAGCGTATGGGCAAATGGTAATTGGCATATTTTTTTAAGGTTTTAAAGTTATTGAAATTACCGTATAGGACATATAAAAGGGTACTTGACAGTATCGCTGAAATACCTTCCAATATTAAATTAATTAAAGTTTGAACCCAAAAATAACAAACGTATATTTTTTTGCGAAATAAATCTTTAAATAATTTATAAAAATCATTTTAAAATGGCTTATTATTTCATTGGTACGTCACGTGATCACAAACACGTCGATTTGGCTGTCATCACTTGTATATATAAACAAACCGGTGTGATGTTTTTTTTTGCTTGTAATTAAACTGGATGTAATCCTATTTACTATTAAAATAATAATTATATAGATAATGGAAGACTTTTACAGAAGTGGATAGTTCAAATTTGCTTAAAGTAGATTCCAAAATGGTGTTTCAAAGTTTGTTTATAGTTACTAGTGACGTCATAAATACTACGTGAGAGCCACAAAGCGTTTTCGGGCGTAATTTTTCGTCCTAATTTTAAAATTCATTTTTCTGCTTTTTTTATGGAGTATTTGGAAAAAAGAAAAAATACGGGTCTAATATTTTTGGCATAAAAATATTTTAAACCAAAAAAACAATTTTAGTCAGATACCCTATTACCTTTAAATGTGTATTATTAATTGAGTGACAGTTGAAAGTCGTGTAATGTTGCGCGCCTCTAGTTTTGTTTCTAAATAACCTTTAAACATTTTTATTTGCTCAGGCTTAAGGATAGTTCAAACTCCATAAACAATTTTGCTCCCTTTTTCGTATTTTTAGTTCTTGTTTTTTCATTAGTTAAAAATTCATTAGTAACAAATAATTTGGACTTTAAAGGATTAAGCAAAATCCAATCCGTAGTGTATCCATATTAACTTTAATTTTAGTTTTAGTTTGAATTATCGTCGCACTAGAGCTACACGAGGGCTATGGGCGACGGGCGTCGTATTTTAGAACCACAGTCAAGTGACGAGCCGATACCCGAGTAGGCACCCAACGCAACCGTTAAGGACGACATCGTACGCAGCGTTATGACTTTGAAGGATATTTAACGTGAACTCCCGCCACACGGGGTATTATTCGTCGGACATTTTTGGCTGCACGGGCCGTTTATAGGTCGGCAGTTATTTTGGCGATGACCGGACCCGAACCTGGTACCTTCCGCATGCTAAGCGAATGCCTAACCGACTGGGCTCCCCAGTCCCCCCCCACCCCATCCATATTAACTAATTAAGTACCACTAAAGCAATGGCATGGGTTGTAAGCAATAAAATCTAACGGAAGAAAACACCAGCCTGCTGAACTGACGTCAAGCTAGCAAACATTAAATTTTGAAAAATTCATTTGCATTATTTTTTTTTTTGGATATACCCCTAATGATCATTTGTGAAATGGTTTTACGTCATACTATCCCAAGGGCGCTTAGTGGAAGAACCTGCTAAGGGAGAAAAAAGTGAAAACAAGAACATGAGTTTTAAAGCTTTTAGTTTAACACTCAGATCTCTTAAAAACGGGACTGGAAAACCGTAAAATATATACTAAACTTAAAGTTTATGAAAAAGGGGACTTGTTATCGTTAATAAATTAGTAATTTGTTCATTGACATAAAAATATAAATTTTTTTTTAAATGTCACTTAGCACATTCTTTCACTAAGCTCTTCATTTGATAGTCATCTTATTTGTTATTGATGTAGATGGTATTGTTTGGAGATGACAAATTGTTTTCGAGAAAAAAAATTTAAACAATAGCTAAATATAAGTTGATTGATAATACTTAGAATTTGCACTTTGTATCTTAAGTTCTCTATTTGCATTATTTATACAACTTTGCATACAGTTTAAAAAAAGAGTAATTTGAACGAACTAAAATCGTGTCATTTTAGCTTATAACAAGCATCGAACGTCAACATTGTTCTACTATATCGAGAAACTCAAATTCCCTTAAATTATCCCTACTCTATAAGAGACACTCGAAATTCCCTAAAAAAAAGGAATTCCCACAACGATCCATCATTTTAAGAAAGGAACGCAACAGAAGAATAAGTCTCCAATATGCTACAGTAATTATTACAGCATTAAACGTCTCAACCAGGGATCATTATACAAGTATTCCGGATTTTGTTCCCGATCTTTGCCTCCCGATTTAGTCTTTGAAATTCTTTGAAAAGAATTCGGGGAGAGGGAGGAAGAAAAGCTGCAATAGGAGAAGTTTTTCAATTATTCTTTACTTCTCAGCAAACATTTATAGAAGGTCTGAGACGTCGTGTCTCTGAATGAATTCTTTGAGCGGAGTCCATTGATTTTTTTATTCTCATTTAAAGCTTTTTTTCGCGTATCGGAATCTGAACAGGATATCGGGGCTGCTAGATTGAAAGAAGCTTCTGCAAGTTGGCGATGTCTAGAATGGCATGCTTCAAGTCATGAGGGGCAACAGTTTTTATATTATTATTTTTTATTATCAAGAAAACAACAAGTACAAAAGAAACACTCTGGGGATTTAGAATCCCATACGAGTGAAAAGAAATTCAAGACATATTTTTTTTAATAAAACAATACAGGGTAGATATGACAATGAAATTTGGCAAAGTCGTCGGTGCTATTTAAAAATAAACAATAGAGAACCCAAAATTGAATTAAATTGAATCAAATTAAATTATCAACTGAAAACGGATAATTTTTTAGCTTTTTTTAAAACGATGACATTTGGTATAATTTGCAGATCAAGAGGGAGATTATTGTATTGTTTAGGAGCTAAATAAAAAAAACTTGTGAAAAATCTCCCTGTTGGCTCTGGGTATATTGAAAATAACGTTTGGTCGTCTAGGATTGACTATTTCTCTTTTATCATAAATTGGGATTTAAGAAGAGATTGTAGCTATTTTTATAAAAATGTAGATGATGAACTGGAAGTATGTCTAGTAATTTGTAATCTTGGAATGTAATACTGCGATTATTATAATTAAGAATTAATTTAATAAATTTATTTTGGAGATTTTTGACTATGATATATTTGATTCGTAGTCCCCACCCCAAATAGACAATCCGTAGTAGATTCTGGGATGAACCCATGCATAGTAGAGCTGCTTAAGAAATTTTTGATTAACTAGATGCTTTAAATGATTTAAACATTTGATAAAGAAAAAACCTCATACTGTTAGAGATAGAATTGATATGAGTATTTCCATTTAAGATTTGAATCTATGTGAAGTCCAAGGTACTTAATTGTGTCTACACATTCCAATTCTTGACAAACACAGGAGAGGTTATCGTTGCAGTTATCTTTATGATAAATTAGTCGAAATTGGTTTTCTTTTTTAATTAGGTTAAAATTTATGTATTTTGTTTTGTTCGCATTAATATGTAAGTCATTAGAATCAAACCAAGATTTAAGTTTGATAAGGTCTTCTTGGATTAAACTATTAAGATCATCTTGATTATTACCGGAGTATAGAAGAGTGGTATCGTCTGCAAAACAAATAATCTCACCAGATAGATCTAAAGCTAATAAATCGTTAACATAAACTAGAAATAAAAGTGGACCAAGTAAGGAGCCCTGAGGAACACCTTTGGTGAGAAAGGAAATAGGACTAAGAGTATTATTTATTTTAACTAATTGACTTCGGTTTCTCAAATACGAACCCAGAAAATCATGGATCGGGCCACGAATACCATAAGAGTACAATTTATCCAAAAGGATGTTGTGATTCACAGAATCGAAAGCTTTGGAAATGTCAATAAAAACGGCAACTGTGATATGATTTTGGTCAATACTGTTATAAATAAATTTAGAGAAGTTAATAAGTGCAAGTTCTGTATTGCGGCGTGGTAAAAAACCAAATTGTTTAGATGAGAAAAAATTCTGGCTTTCAAAGTAATTAAGCAACCCAATTTTTAGGCAATATTCAATTAAAAGGGAAAGATAGGTAAGAACTGAAATTGGTCTATAGTTGGACAAACAGTTTTATCACCTTTTTTGTAGATTGGAGTAACGACAGCAGTTTTTAAAAAATCTGGAAAAATACCATTTTTAATTAGGTTATTGATAAGATTTGTAACATAATTAGGATGGTATTTAAGTAAAATTTTCAAAATAGAAACATCGATTTTGTCCAGCCCACTACTCTTATTGTTACTCAGGCCCGACACACATTTCATAAGTACGTTCTCTGTAATGTCGAAAAAGACAAAGGAATTTGGACTGCGAGTAATATAACTAAGAAAGTTAAACTTATTATGATCAGTTACTGAACTTAAAGCAAAGTGATTGTTTATTGAAGTGGCCAGTTGCACGTCAGAGTTGAAAGAAACAGGTTGAACTGGCTTGATAGTTGTTTTAGTAATATGATTAATAAATTTCCATTTGTCATGAGATGTTTGGCATTTGTTGAAACAATTTAGGAAGTATTTCCTTTTTCTGATCTGATTTTTGTTTTAAGAAAGGAGATAGTGGATTTGTAAGCAAGTCTATAAAATTGGTCACCAGGGTACTTGCGAAGCTTAATAAAAAGATGTCTTTTAGATTCAATTATGCGTAAAATTTCGACTGTAATCCAAGGATTTTTAGCTTTTACTTTACTTTTACTTTTTTTAATTCTATGTTTAGATGTATAATTGTTTACGATTGCAGTAAGCTTATTATAAAAGATAGAGAAATCATTCAATGAATCATTGCTTAAAGCATTAAAAGAATTATTTTGAAGATAATCATCTATTTTTTCGTAGTTTTTTCTGAAACAGTATAAAGGAGGAGTTAAAGGAGTCTCTGAAGTTTTAACGTTAACTTTGAAAATAATAGGATAATGATCCGTAATATTTAAGTCTAGACGGGCAGTAGAAGTAATAGTGTTGTTAAAGTCCCGAAAGAAAATATGATCAACACATGTGCCAGAAGCGCTTACTTGTTTCAGATAATGACAGAAAACCATTTTGACACATTAAATCTAAATAATCATTTACATGTTTGTTTTGAGAGTCGAGAATATTTATGTTTAAGTCACCAATAATTAAAATATTTTTGTATTTAATTGAATTCAAAACAGATTGAAACTCGTTTTTGAAATATTCAACTGTATATGAATGAGATCTATAAATTGAAATAATACAAATATCAAGATCCAACACATAAACAACAACGATCTCGGCAGATTGTATACAAATATCAAGTTTTTCTATGGTTAGCTGATTTTTTGAATACAAAATTATACCTCCGGATCTGTTGTAAGATCTACAATTACAATAAGACTGAAAACCGTCTAATTTATAAAAACTTGATTCAGCTTCTGTTATCCAGGTTTCCGAAAAATTATAAAATCTAGTCTGGGTAAATAAGGTTTAAATAAAGTAATAAACAAGTCAAAATTAGATCTTAGACTTTGTATGTTCATGTGAAAGATAATACAATTAGAATACGATAAGTTCAGATAATCGAAAAAAGTGTTATCACTGATTGAAATGAGTTTGGGAGGGTCTATCTGACAAGAATCCAGATTAGCCATTTAAATTATTGAGATCTTTAAGATTTGTTATTCTATGTACCCTGCTGCTTTCGTCTTTTCTGAGATAAACCCTCCCGTCTCTTACCCAACAGAACTTAAAAGCATTTTCACGCTTGTACACTTTACAGTTATAGAGTAAGTTCTTAACAGCTGGTGCAAGATGTTCGTTGAAATATAAGATTGAGGTAGCATATCTTTGACTGACATCAGACGATAACAATATTTTCTCTTTAGCAGCTCGTAAATATTTATCTCTGAGTATTTTCGACTTGAACTGAACAATTATAGATTACGGGCGGGTTTTTTTTTACAGTGGGTACTCGATGCTCGAGCGGAAAAGTTCTAGCGGAAAAGTTTTTATTTTTGGTTATTCTGGAATTACATTTGTCTTGGTGATTTGATCCAATTATTTTAATTTAATATAAACAAAATATTAGAATTGCTAAATAATTGGGGACAATGAATGTTTTCATAGCGCATATTTCATAGCGCATATTTTTTCTTTTATTGTTCTTTTTACGATGGATAATTTCTATAATCTGTATAATTTTATCTAAATACTAAGAAAATACTAAATATACCGCTTAATATAATATATCCAAAGTTCTAAATATCCACGTTTTTTACCAAAATTTGAGTGAAATCACAGAATTTCAAGAAAGAAAACTGGTAACTTACGTCATCTTAACGACCAAATTAAAATGTACAGTTAATCAAGGTTTCATTGAATTAACTTCCTAAGGTTACAAAAAGGCTATTGACAACAAACCTTAAATTTGAACCACGATCAATTGACAAGGCCAGAACGGGAAAGCAAAGGTCGATGAGGCACTTCGGTCTTAAATTGACAACTGGCCGAAGTAGGCCTCAATACGTCACTTCTAGGGGTTCAGGATAAATCAGACTTTTCTGAAAACTTTACTAACAACCAAACGATACTAGGCAAGTCCATTTTAATTTGTCCGTTATTGGGTACTTGAACATTAAACGGTTTAGGCTACTTAGCACTAATTTAAATTACAATAAAAGCATTTTAATCCATTGTTAATTCGTAAACACAATAACTATTTATGGTAAATAGTTTTGAGGGTTTGCATATGTATATTGTTTATCTAATGCCAAAGAATGGCAACCACATCATTCAACTTTACCGCAGTAGCGCGGAAACATCGAATGAAAAGAATGGCCCATGAACCTTACACTCACGAGAAAAGAACAAAAGCATGCAAAGATTGGCAACTTTGTCATACTTGCTTGAAGCGTTAATGATATTTAGATGATATTAATAGAAAAATTCGAATATTTTTTCGATAAAATTGATTACACCTACACTGACAGAGTATTTCATAACTTCACAGCAGGGTAAATCAGACTAAATATTTGACTAAAATATTTGAATAGACAAAATATTTGATTTTTAAAATCATTTTTCGATTAAATTCACTACGCCTTCACTGACTAAGCGTTTATTTTAAAACTTCACTTTGTAAATTTACTATTGGTATCGAAATAATAAAGACCAAGCTTTTATTAGCAATGTTTGATTTAACAAGTCAAGGGAAAACCTGGCAGTTTAACATTTCATTTGTAAATCTTAAGATTTCAGCTTGAATTGGCTTGTTATAGTTGACGTAGTATCTTCTTTTCATTCCTGTATTTCCATGTGCTCTGTTCCATGTGACTTTGATTCACCAATCGAGTCTCGATAAAGAATTTCTTTATACAGCAATTTTGTTGCCCCTCAAGACCTGAAACATGCCCATTGAATAATATCCACTTTATTTAAATCTAAGAATTTTCGTGTAATGCATCGAGGCAATTCATGAATCGAAGTATTCGAGAATTATGCCATTTTTACAGCAACCCTTGAACAGAAAGTTTCCAGAAAAGGAACAAAACTTCCAAGCCTTCAGAATATCACGTCTCTTTTCAATTTAAAAATCGTAATTTGTGGGTTAAACGACGATTTCTTTTATAAATTTATTTTACAGCACAACGAATAACTTCCTTGATTTTTTCCAATGGATTCGCCGCAGTGCGTTAATTTTCCCCAAATCAAAATGGCATTCCACCGGGATTAATTTCAGAATTTCTCAGTCTTTTCATAGTCTTTTTAGGGACGGAAATTTACACGTAAGCGGTTAAACCGTAGTAACGGTTTTTTTTTATGTAGGTTTTTCTATTCACAACTGCTTCTAGTTTTAAAAGAATTGTATACTTATCGTTCAGATTTTCAATAATCGAATGTTTCCTCATTTTATTTTTTATTTATAAATAACTTTTTTAAAAAAAATGTTTGAGTATATCCTTTAGTATGTTCAGAAATAAAATATACTATACAATTTTCATGGATCACAATATTATTAAATTCTTGATTATTTCAAAGGTCAATTTTACTTCAAATTCAAACTAAAAAAAACGAAAACCAAGCGGCGGATGGTTTTAGAAATGGAAGGTTTTTTGGACAATCATAAACGACTCTCAAATAGCGCTCTGGGTATTACAGGACAAATCTTTTTGCAGTCAAAACCAAGAACGATTTTTTTTACTCTTACTTAAAAGTTTGCATAATTAAAAAGGAAGCATTTAAATACTAAATAACTAATGATCTAGTAAAAACCGCATAAAAGAGAAAAAGTTCTCAATAACTAAAGTTTTCAGCGTTCCTTTTAAATATATATATATACTGACCATAAAAACTTGGGTAAAACATTTTTAAAAAAATCGGGAAAAGACGTTTAGTGGTGGTCTTAATACCATTGAATTCTCAGTCATTTCAAAAAGTAAATTTTACTTTCAATTTAAATTTATGAGGGGAAAAAAGCCGAAACTCATTTAGGTAGGTTATTTGAGACTATCAGAAATGAATGCAATTTGCTGGATCTTTGTCTAATATTCAGCGCTCTAAATATTACAGGAAAAAATATTTTATGTAGTAAGAAAAAAGGCTACACTCTTATAACAAGTGAAATCCACTCCTATAGTGCAAGTGTATTTTCGGCACTGGAAAGGAGTGGAAATTAACTCAGACCGAGTTAAAACCGCTCATTTGTTTTAAGAGTGTACATTATCAAAAAAATTAATTAAAAAAAATAGTAAAAAGAAAAGTGGAAGAATTTAGGCTCAAAAAAGGTTTTCGGTGTTCTTTTTAACTATCTATTGTGGACAGCCATAAAATATATAAATAAATTTTTAAAAAAAAGATCGGTATCAATAGATAGTGGCGGTATAACCGTCATTAGTTAAAACCGTAAAATAATCGGTTAAACAGAGAATTAGCTTTTCTTCAAGAATCGGATATCCTTAGGTCTTTTTCCCCTAAAAGAAATATCCGAGGGGATTTTTCTTAAGAAAAATAGCGTTTTATTCATTTTGTGACCGCTTTTCTGGGGTTTTGGGAAGAAGAATCCGAAACATTTTAATGAGGATCTAAGGAAAAGGTTGTTATTTATTGTTCATTTCTTCGTCTTTGAAATCGTTCTTAAGTGTTTCCTTTCCTTTAAACATCGGCAATAGAATATTACTCTTTGGTTGACGTCTGTGGAGTTTTATTGAAGAACTTTCTAGAATCCGTAACAAAGTACGCGCAATAAATCTATTTAAAAGACTGTCTTTTAAAAGTAAACTTATTTGCATTTTTATTTGCAACAAATTTAATGCACATTAGTTTGGGTATACTGATACAGTTTTGTACTGTGATTTAACTACTGACAGCACTTATAAAGTATCACTTAAAAACCAATGTTTTAATTTTCATTAATCATTTTGAAAAAATGGGGGCAAGTTGGAACTTTTCGATTGAATTGTTCAGCACATTGAAGTCTATAAAGGCAAAGTAGAAGTTTAAGAAAAATTTAATTTTAGTTTCTGCGCCAAATCGCTATGCCTTGAAGGTGCATATTTTTTTTTTTAAACCCGTTGTTTTACTTTTCAATGTTCGTTTAAGGGAAAATAGATGGTAGTGGGGATTTTATTGACGCAGTTTTCAGTTTTAAAACATTAAACACTAAAATAGTAAATCATATTTATTCAACGAAATTTCGTTGTTTAGTGTCATTTAGCTATGGGGTTGTTTCACGGAGGATCTGGCAATAGCTCCGCGGTCTTGTTTTCTTGTCTCTCGAATTACTTTTAACTTGGTTGGTAGAGATAATCAGGTTTGTGTGCTAACCAAGCACACTAACTTGAATATAGGTCTACCAACCAACTTAACCAAAACAAAAGTAATTCGAGAGACAGGAAAACAAGACCGCGTAGCTATTGCCAGATCCTCCGTGAAGCAACCCCATTATAAATAGAATAAAAGGAAACACTAAAATAAATTCCTCATAAAGTGCATTATATGTTCCAACTTTTTTTTACAGTAATACAATATAACATATTACACAGATAGCTCTGAAACAAGCAACGGTAAATAATTAAAATTAAATCTTGAGTGCATAAAGGGTTAATGCACTTAGAACATTTATTATAAGCATAAGATACATTTACCAAGCTATGAAAATTTAATAAAATGCATTTTGTAGAATTGAATTCTGCTTTGTTATATTTTGAAAGGATCATTGTTTAGTTTTTTTGAATCTCATTAAGGATAGTATTTTTTCCTGATAATTTTTTTAAAAAATTACAAAAACACTAAACAAATTCCCAAACTACACTGCTCAAAACAATTAGGGGAGCACTTTGCGTACTTTTGTTAACCCTCTCAGTTCCAACGTTTTATTTTTATTCTAAAAATCTAAAATTTGTGGAATAGGTTTATTATGTATCCAGACTGATACTTAAAATAATTTATTTTTACGCATATTTTAAATACTTTCTTCTACTTCAGATTTCTTTCAGTAAATGGTTTTGTAAGAAGTAGGGATTCGTTCGTAATAACTTTATGCCTAGCTTCAAAATTATATCCCCAGTTTTAGGGAGGGAGGAAAGGTTGTGTTAAAGCAGAAACATCGGTATTTCATTTTTAAAAAAAGACTAATTTCAAAACATTTCTATTTAAAAGGAAATTTATCATATAGTTTAACTATTCCAACCATATTCAATTCAATATACTCTTATATACATTCAAAAAATGTATCGCTTTCCACAAACATTTTTTGGGGTTTTAGCATTTTAAGTACGGGTTTTTTTAAATAATATATACTCAGTGAAAGAACCTTAAATAATTAAATAGTTTTGGAGCATTGGATGTGAAGTTCAAGCGAAAGAGCTTTTTAGGGTAAAAATATTTTTCCAGATCTGAAACTTTGGGAAATATTCTATAGGGTTTAAACAGTATCTTAAAACAGCAAAAAAAAATTCGATATTTTCAATGATTTTGGTTTATTACGTCCCCCTAATATATTTGGATATAGAACTACTAAAGGGGGGGGGCAGCGGGTAGTGTTTGAAACAAATGAAAAAAAACAAGAGACATAAGAATTTAAGGAAGTTTATTGAATGGACATATTGGGCAATTAATGATAAAGAGGTTCGAAGTGCCCGCCATATTTAACAAGGACAGCAGTTAGGCGGTTCTCGAATCCAGCCATACTCCATGCTCCTTATCCATACCTTCCTCCTTCCTCCATACTCCTTTTGTTTGGCCAATTCTTTTTGTGGAACTTCTCACAAAAGCTAAAAAAAGCTTCCCACAAAAAGAATTGGTCAAACAAAAGGAGTATGGAGGAAGGTATTTGTAAGGGGTATGGAGTATGGTTGTATTCGAGAACCGCCTAACTGCTGTCCTTGTTAAAGATGGCGGGCACTTCGAACCTCTTTATCATAAATTGCCCAATATGTCCATTCAATAACCGCCATTAAATTCTTCTCATGTATCTTATTTGTTTTTATTTTTTCATTTGTTTCAAACACTACCCGCTGGGCCACCCGGTAGTTCATCACTTTCTGCTTTGATCACGTGTTGAGTATAGACCGAGGCGTTTTTAATTTCAAAATTATTGGGCTTACACTGTTAAAAATTTGGTGCTAGGTTTCACCATGATATTGGTTGGTTTCACCGTGATATTGGTTCCTAGTTAGCTGCAACGGCTGAATGGTGAAATGTTTCACCTTTTTTTCGGTGTTTGGTTGAACCATTTTTCTGGATTTGGAAACAAAAACCTGAGAAATGGTTCAACCGAATACCAAAAATATGGTGGAACGTTTCACCATTAAGCCGTTGCAGCTACTAGGAACCAATATCATGGTGAAACCAAGCACAAAATTTTTAACAGTGTAGTTAAGTTTTAATGTTAAAGTTCAAAATTGTAGTAGCTTAAAATATAACTTGTTTTAATTACAAAATAAGAGTTGTGTAATAAACTGTTCGGACTATAAAGTAATGAGATAAAAAGGAAAAAGGTATATTGCACACGAATAACAAAATTTATTACTTAAAACTACTTTACCTTATCCGAAAACATGTTTTTACCATAAAAAATGCTCATAATAACTCAATAGATTTTATCACGTCCTGTCAGCTAAATTACATACATTTTGTTATTTGTTGTTAAAACAAATAGTGAAATACAAAATTGAAAAATACAAAAAGTTAAAATTCTTGGAAGCTCAAAGTGATTAACTGAAAAACGTCAATAAACGAATAATACGTTATAAAGTTTTTCGTAGAAAAAGTGTCTACTTTATGAATTTATTTTCCTTCTATGTAATTTTATCTTCCTAACGCTATAATAACGAGTTTTCGGACAATTTCAATTTGAAGACAATGAAAAACTCAAATTACTTTTACCACTACCTTCGTTACAAATTATTTGATGGAACTTTTTTCACTTTTAATCGCTGAATTCATATTAATGGGAATCGGCATAACAAACAATACATTTTTAATGAACGCTTTAGGCTACGAATTAATACAACACTTTTTCTAATGATAAAAAAATACGAGGATACTGACGAATATTTGATATGTTTCTTATTTCTTTAACTGGATGAAACAGAAGTTGTTTTACTATCTTTTTTAAAAGCATATTTTATTATAATTAAATAGGTAATTTCTCCTAAAGCGCTTAAGTGTGTTGATAAGCCTTCTTGCCGTGAGGTCTATTTCAATTTCCTAATTACTAATGCTTTAAGTGTTTTATAACCATAGATATCATAGTTAAAGTATTAGATTGGCAGATCACGTGACCTCCAATGCTAACGACGGGACGCGCATGGAGGCCAAAATGGCCAGTGTTGCTGCCACTTTAAGGAGAAAAATACTACGAAAAAATACCATCTAATTCTAAAATTACAAAAACAAAATACTAGAAAGGATTTAAAGTCACTAAAAAGATTCCAAAATGCAGCTAGTATTTTTACGATATTTTTTTTGTAATTTTAGAATTCGATGGTATTTTTTCGTAGTATTTTTCTCCTTAAAGTGGCGGCAACACTGGCCATTTTGGCCTCCATGCGCGTCCCGTCGTTAGCATTGGAGGTCACGTGATATGCCAATCTAATACTTTAACTATGATATCTAAGTTTATAACGTACCGTATGAAAAAGTAAATGAGAATGGTGTAGTTGAAAAACTCAAATTCTCCAAAGTATAACTAAGATATAGAGTTCAGCCAGGCCATTAGGGACTTCGTCTAAATGAAATTACGTTTGTTAAAACTCGCTAATGAAAAAGCCAGACCATATACCGTAGTTATACATTACAGAATGCAAGTTTTACAACTAAACCATTCATGTGAACCAAATTCTAGAAATAAAATCAGAAAAGATTTTAAAATGTAATTGCGACTTTTTAGTGACTTAGTAAACATTTATAATTTAATTAGACGATGTGCATTGAAAAGTTTTATTTTTTTAGAATATAACTTATCGGATAATAATGTTTGATCTTTGAACTTACAAAATCAAGTTTTGTTGTTATTAATTGTAATGTTTTGATATTTAGAGAAATTAAATATACTGAATATACACTGCTCAAAACAATTAGTGGAACACTTTGCGTACTTTTGTTATTCTAAAAATCTAAAATTTGTGAAATAGATTCATTATGCATCATGAATGAAATGGTAAAAAACAAGGGGAGGGGATTTTTTTAAACTAAAATTAAAGGGTGAAAATTGGACTAATAACTTTTGAAAAGTGTTTTTATAATTTATTCATAACCTTATTTGTTAATAATAGTTAAAATCAATTTTTAAACATCTAAAAAATGCTTGCATGAAGAATTAAGGGTCCATTTATTTGCTAAAATTGTTTCAGAGTGAATTATATTTTACACTTTTTATTTTTTTATTTAAATAAAACAAACTTTATTTAATTCATCAAAAGAAATTACTCTTCCATCTAACGATACATAAGTGCGAGCTTAACTTAGTAATTTGCAAGCTGATGAATCCAAATGGAATAGTTGGGCTGAAAGATTTTAAACATGTGTCCCCCTAATTGTTGTGAGCAGTGTAGTTGAGTATTCAATTTTACAATATTAAAAATTCAATTTTTAAACGCACTTCCATTCAACTAACAGGCCACATGAAGTCACACTACCAATAAAATCTATTTTGATCGAAATAACAAAAAATTGTTCCTCTCTTGACAGAACCAAATCAAAGAAACGTCGGAAACCTGAAATCGGAAATTGGAAGTCGCACCCGACCGGTCTTTTGATCATGCTAAAAAGTACGATAATATGCATGAGGTGGCTCCTATTTGGAGGATGCTTTATGCATGAAGAAAGTCCTCCGTACCATGACATGTCAGAAAAAGGCAAATAAGAGTATCTCTGTTGTTGGTCTACTCAGTTTCGATTTCTATGCCAGGAATTATGCGTAGATATCGCACAGTGAGCGGTAAAGAGGTGTAATTGGACAACTGAGTTTGGGTGAAACACTAAAATACTCAAAATTTGATTTTCTAGCGATTGAAGAAAATCTTAAATGGATCGGTATGAAAGTAAGAATACAGTGAGAAGATCCTTTGTTTTCTGTAATAAAATGACATAACGTCATCGCTCCAGAGGTACACATACGTGAACTTTTGTAGAATTCTCTTTTAAAAAAATTGTAAAATTAAGTTGTAAACCAACTTATGACTAGAATGCATTTTGCATCCAACTTTTAAACTAGAATGTTTAAGGCGTTCTACATATACCGATAACATAGCAACCGATTTACCAATTGTATTTTTAAAAAATTACACGACAAGAGGTTTTCAAAGCAGTAAATTTATGTCCTTTGCATTAAAATAAATGTTCGAATAGACTGTTACTTACAAAAACTGAAAAAGTTTGTTTATTCACAACACGCAAAAAAAATTTACTTTTTCCGTTTAAAACCTCGAACTCAATTAAATTTACGCGACCCTCAGCAATAAAGCTACTTTTTTTCTTGAGGCGCTAAGTTGCCAAACATAACACTTATTGTCAGTCACTTGGTTTATTTTGGAACCTCCCGTCAATTTTATTTTTAAACAAATTCATGATAAAAAATTTTTTAGTCGATAAGCCACTTTTCTTCGCCAGCGCTGCCGGGAGCGAAAGAATGGTCGTGACAACACGAGGAGCAACGGATATATCGAAATAATTTTTTTCTGCTGGAAATGAAGAGGAAGAAACTAAAAAAATAGCTTTCGTGTATTTGCTCTGAATATTGAAAGGAAGTATATTGTGAGGAAATACTCAAGTGAAGAGTACAGGGGAAGAACCACTTGATTTGTTAGGAGTCTTGTCGTAATTGTGTCTGCTTGGCGGACATTGGCGACAGGAAACCGGTTTTCCTTTCGGTTCTTCTTTCGCGGTACAAACGTGTGACTCATGTCCACTGATCTCTGGCGTGAATCAGGGTTGCCGCGAAAGAAAAATAAAGTGAGAAACTGGTTTCCTTACACCAGTTTAGGCGATTACTCGCTTTCATCGCCAAAGAGGCCTGATGAGGAGAGTTTGCTACGAAATTAAGCGGTTTTTCCCCTGTACTCTTCAAGTTTGAATCATTGTATACATTGTAGGTTTACTAATGGCAATACTTTTTGCTAGGAAAAATCATATGGTTATTAATGAGACTTTAAAGTTAAGTTTTACAAAATTTTATTAACAAAATTGAATGGAGTATAGGGTAATGATGCACGGAATTAGCCTTTCTTTAAGGTACGAAACGCGTGTTAAAAAAGTGATTATCACTACAACTTTTTAAATTAAATGAAAAATAATTAGAGGTTAGTTGATCCGCACTTACTGCAACTAAATAATCTAAAATGTTTTACTTAATTTGATTTTTTTAATTTAAAAACCATTTTAACTTACGACTACAAAACTCTTCGGTTATAGATGCAATTATCTCATAAAAATGCAAAAACACGAAGACATCTTTAACCAGCCTTTCTTATGATGGAAATTATTATACTTATAGTTTCGATTTTCAGCACAAAAAAGGCACCAAGTTTGTAAGAAACTTTCCCACCACGCTCCTTTTAAAATTTAGTTTCTGAAAAAAAGCGTGAAAGAAAAGTCCTGTGGAATTGACCACTTTTCATTTAAAAGAATTGATTGAACTCTCCAGAATTCAGCACTTCGATAAAAAAAATTTCTAAGAACGATACACAAAAAGAAACTCATTAAGTGTTTATATAGATCATAGCTATAAACACAATCTACAGTAAAGGATTTTTAGAAAGTTGCGCCATTGTAGAAGTTCTTTTGAATATAAACTATTTCGTCTAACGGAGTACAATTCTCGAAATTACAAAAAAATGGATGAAACCATTCCTACTTAATACCAAAATGACAAAAACCGTACTAGAATTCAATAATATTGCATCTAAAAGAATTATTAAATATTAATTATTAGATATTAAATTATTCTACGTTAACAAAACTATTCTACGCTAAATCTTTTACAGAAGAAAACTTACTAAATATTAAAAGAAAACATAGAACTTAAAATCTCATTACTTTGCAAAATTTACTTAAAGCCCAAGTATTTATATAAAGAAATTGGGAAGACACTAAATAAGATTTTCAATTTTATTCACTTTAATTTCAAAGAAAAATCTGGCGAATGGGTTTATAATTCTTGTGAAATGAAAGAGCAATTACTTTTTTTTTAAAAAAAATTGACATTTTGTAGTTTTAACTAATAGTCAATTTTAAAACAATGTTTTTTCACAGTTAGTAATAAAAAATATCAATAAACGCATTAGTTATGACAATTTATCCTTTTAGTACCAAAATTGTACGTTTCGCGCACAATTTTAAATGAAATAATTCGTTAATTTTTTTTTAATCAAATAATAGCGTACCATCTATCGTAGAATATTTTTAACTTTAGAATGAACAAACATGTGGAAGATACGTCTCGTAAATTTACCACTCACAATAAATCGATGCATTTCAATATAATTTCAAAAAATTTAAAAACTAAAAAGGTGTATGGCAACTGTCATTTGCGCATGCACAATTTCTTAAAAACCTTATGACGTCTGACAGGTATTAGTACTTAAATGCTGTAAATTTACGTGTTTTTTTTTACAGTGTAAGTTGTCTAAAAAATTAACAAGCCTCCAAGAAACTATTCTTTAAAAAATTGCCAAATTCTTTGGTCTCCGGCCGAAACGCTTTTGAGGGCCACCGGGCCGTAAGTCAAAGTAATTCGTGTAACCGGGAAGCTAATGGACCCTAAAAGAGGGAAAATTATCTCTCCCGCTTCTTCAATTACCTCCAGAAAATCTTACACTGACAAAAGCGGAGGTATTCTATAGAATGGGAAGGGGTTTTTTTCCCTCGTTCTGCTCACAATGGATCTGTAAATGGGAAGGATGGGTATGAATTCCTATAGGAGATATTATGCAGTTGGTTTTATGATGAAATAAAGATCTTTGTAAATGGTATCTTTTTAATGCATTTTGTAAATTAAAATCCCAACAAAAACATATCGGGAAAAAAGAGAATAGCTTTCTGAAATATGTAGGCTTGGCCCTAAAAAAAAGTGAAATCAAAAAGGACCACTTTTAATAAAAGTTGCTGAAGTGTTTACACCATTATTTTTTTTTATCAACCTTGGGCTTAACCCATTTTTGTTATTTTGTTAGGTTACTTGGTCATTACGCATTGTGAATATATAGAGTTTAATCCTTTGTAGCTGGTTAAATCCAACCATATAAAGAAACCAATACCATTTTTTTCCTTTCATTGCACTAGCGGTAGAAATACGCAGAATGATTTCGATTTTAAATAACTAGCGGTGTATTAGCTTCCACACTACGTTTATAACGTAAAAAGTGGAAGGTATTATAGTCGTTCAGTCTGTCCGTCTGTCCGTCACCCACTTTCACAGAAAGAACCACAATTCTTACAGTCAAGTGAATAAAAGAATTTATTTATGCGATATATAATTCTGTTTGGATTGTTGTATTATCACAATAGAGTTCTTTTGATGGTTCATTATATATGTATGAAGAAAGATGCATAGAGAACTCTAATTTATCATAAAAAATATGCGAAGTTTCGCTTTTATTTTTAAAGCATCAATTGCACTAATTATATATTTTTCGAACTGTAACTTAATTTAACAAACGATAAATAACTGAATTTTCGGAAGAAATTTAAATGGGAAATTGGGGCGGAAAAAAGAGTTATTAAAAAAGATTACATCATTATTCTTCGAAATTCAAACAAATTTAGCAAACAAAGTCTAATTATTAAATCTGAGAAAGATTAATGAAAATAGTTAATTTTATCGTTTAAATGTTTGAATTACAACTAGCTAAAGGCCCTGTTTGGCGAATTTCTCTTTGAGGTGTATAAATTGTTTGTTTCCAGTTCAGCACAAATGTTGTGTGGGAGCGGTTTAAGTGACAGATTCTGTAACAAACCTCATTGTTTTTAATAACATCTTCATAATACTTACTATGCCTTTTTGCTAAGTATTGTCTCATTAGTAAAGAAAACTTTGGAAAACATCAATAAACCACAAAACGTGAAATGATTGTCACACACATTAAAATAATGAACATTTATTTCATGATATGGAACAACATAAAATAAAATTCTCAATTAAATGTTTCGTAAAGTTTTAATTTTTTAGCGATGCACAGTAAAGTAAAAAAAAGATGGATTTGACAAAGTGCGTAGTTTTTCAGAAAATTCGAATAAAAATGTTCGCTATGAAGAATGGTCTGATTCGAAAAATCTTAGCCTATTTGTTCCGAATGAGTAATTTTTGTGCCAAATTTCGTGACGATCTGTTGCTGTCTTTAGATCTCGTGTCTTATACAACAACGGAAGTTGCCTTTTATGTATATAGATTGTAAAGTAAATAAACATAACCACAGTGATCAAAAGTACTAAGCGAAATATTTTCCAAAATTAAAAACTAACCGAAATCCTTTGAAGACCGTTATTAAGGCGAAAATGAAAAATGAACCCCCCTTGTAATTGGCGAAAGCAACAATTTGGCTTCCTGCTTTGAGCCTTTTGGCATCCATTAAATGACGTCACCTCGTCGCCAAAAGTGTTATTTAGGACAAAAGAGTGCTGCAATTTGTTAAGGCACAAACCTGATAGACTTTTACATACTTTTCATGTACATGAAGATAATGAGCTTGATATAAATTTTAAATGAGAGCTAGTGAAGTGCTAACTAATACGATCTGTACATGATTAAAACATTTTATATTAAATCCGTAATTATTAAAAAAGCTATAAATGTAATATAAAAGCAGAATACAAAAATTATATTTGTTATTTTAAAATGTATTTTTAAGTAACAAATTTTTCTCTAAAGAACGATAATAGCCCCTACATTATGACAACTAGAAGCTGCCTATATGATCATTTGCTAGAAGAGTACCTCTCAGAGCGCTGTGGCAGGACAAATAATGATGGCTTGTTGCATGATCTTGTCTGTCGCATTGTTGAATACTGTAACTGTCCATATGCCATTAGAAATAAAAAAAAATATGACTTCATTGCTAAGTGAAATGTCTTTTCAAACCGCGTCTACTGCAAACCACGCTTCGCAATGTTAGAATTTTCAATTCTAAGTGTAGGGTAAAAGCATGTTTGGCTTGGCTACCTCATCATTCGACTTAGCCGCGGTAACACGGGAACATCGAATAAAGGTAAGGTTTATTCCCACTATCAATTATGGCCGGTTCAGTCATCCATTAATTGATAATGGGCTATCATCGTTCTATCGAAGAATTTTCTGTTACTTAAAGATATTTTTAAATAACAAATATAATTCTCATATTATGCTTTTATATTGTAGGTTTTGCTTTTATATTGTAGGTTTTAATATAGGCTGTTTTTAATTCATGTACAAATCGTAATTACCTTAGCACCTTCCACTATGCTCTTCAATTAAAAATTGATGCCAAGCTTCATGTAACAATGATAAATGGGTTAAAAGTATCAGGTTGTGCCTTAACAAATTGCAGCACTTATGTCCTAAATAACATTTTGCTGAATATACTAGATCTACACGACGGCCATATTTAGATTCTGAGCTGATATTTAGATTCTGAGAAAAAGGTGGCACAACACTGAAAAAGTAAGTTTTGAGATATAAGCGTTAAAGTAAGCAATGGTGGTTTCTTTCCTATAAAGCATGAATGGATTTTACCTAAACAAATTTTTTTCAAAGATATATTAGAAATATTTCTAGTACTCAAACTTTTTGTTGTAAGATATCGTTGCAAAGCCAAGATTTCATATGATAAGAAACACTACAAACATTGAAATCGCATTTTTGAAAATTGTTAGGGGTCTGGTCCCCCTCAAACCATTTCTGGGATCATGAAATTGAAAAACTTTGTAGCTTCGTTGAATCCCAAAATTGCGGCATTTATCAAATTTTAGAAGTTTCAGTAGTCCAAAAATTTTTTAAAACTCATACGATCGGTGAAGAGAAGAATTTTTGAACTTATCAAAACCGAAATTTGTCGTGGCTTTCCAGACCTGCCAATTGAGGCACAAATTGTCAGTTAATTCAAACAACCAACAAACCAACTCTCCGGATTTCACAATGCAATAACCATTTTTTTTATTACAAGCACCAAGAGAAAGTTTAGAGTTTGCCCCCTTCGAAAATCCGGCAAGTGATGACGTAAAAATTCAGAAAGTAGTCAAAAATTCGAAAAGTAGTGAAAGAGGTAAATTCCCTTCTTTGTAGTATAAATGTCTCGCATTCCAAACTGCTTCATTTGCTGCTATCCAACTGCTATTGCATAAGAAATACTATCCTGTATGTTTTAAGAACCTAAGGTACTTAAATTCCCTTTAATTTTTAATGTTACTGTTCAAAATTGTAATAGCTTAAGAATACAATCAATAACTTGTTTTAATTACAAAATAAGAGTTGTACAATAAACTGTTCGGAATACAAAGTAATGAGGTGAAAAGGAAAAAGGTATTGTACAAGAATACAAAATTTATTACTTAAAACTACTTTAACTTATCCGAAAACATGCTTTCACAAAAAAAAAAATAGCTCATAATTCACTATAAACATTGCATAAATTCTGCTTTATTGCTTTTAATTACTTAATACGAAATATAGGAAAAGAAAATGCGTTGGGGGTTAAAAATTCAAAATGGAGATTGTGTTGTTTACACGTTTTGGATGGTGCTGGTTCCAAAAAGGTGTTTTTCAAACATTTGTCTAAAACCACTCTACCACTTGAACTAAGAGACATGGGCTTCAAATTTGGTACACACATTCAAGCCTTGAGACAATTGAGCATGCCCAAGTGGTATCTGCCATAGAACTTTTTAGGATTCAAGGTTATTGAAATTTATTTGTGTCTGTAATTACCTTTCAATGTATTGATTTATTGAATGACAATTGAAAGTTGTGTTTTATATTTAATATTTTACGAAAGACACATTGCAAATGCGCAGAAATCTTGAACGACAAATTCTTTAAAATTTCGTAGTTCGCGTTATTTAGTTACAGTTTCTACTCTTCAAATTCTTTCAGCGAATTTCTTTTTTATAAGTTTAAAATACTTTTCCCAAACTTCCATGAAATATATTTTTCCAAAAGTTTAAAGCTTTTCGACAGGTGAAGAAATCTAACGCGGAAACACGGTAAAAATACGTCAAAAAAACGTTCCTTGAAAACGAACTAAATGTATTACGAACTTTCTTTTATACGATAAACGACAGCGAATTTTTCTTGCTTAAATCTGTGACGACATTGAGGGGTTTCGTAGTATAATATTTTATGGGGATTTTTCCCTCCCACCATTTTCTGCAAATTACAGAAATCGAAAACATTGTAGGAGAGAAAACATTTCCGATTTGATTCAATACTTTTTTTGCTTAGATTTCTTAATTTTTCAAATGTTCGGAAATGATTTTTCAAAAAATCCTTATCGGTCGTAATAAATTCAACTACCTGGAATATTTGAATGTTTTTATGGAGATTACTTTTTAAATGACAGCTAATGAGATTATTTGAACTCGATGGTGTAATCAACATCAAAATTCTATGAATTCGAATATTTTATGACATGGAAATTCGTAGTCTTTCAGAAAAAAGTGCTAAGCAGTAGGGGTTATTAAGTAATATTATCCCTCATTAACAAGGATTTGCTACAACCATAAAAGCTTATTCGTTTAAGCTTCGTTCGTTTCGCTTTCGTCTAAAGCGTTTTCTACACGTTTTGGAGGGTAGTAATTCTAAAAAAGTAGTTTTCGAACATTGTTCCGTCTATCTGCCATATTGTCTGAAACCTCTCTATAGCTAACTTTAAGACCCAAGGACTTAAAATTTGGTAAACGAGATGGTAGTATCCGTCAGACGCCATAAGGTTTTCGAGAACATAGCTCATGTGCAAATTGTAGCTGCCATAACTCTTTTGGTTTTAAAGATATCACAGATAAAAACGAAGAGATACAGACTTCTAATTTGTCACGAGATCCCAGTACCTATCGAACCACGGCCTACTCAACTACTAAGGCCGAAGAAGCTTTCCCAAACAAGCTCGGGGACGGAAATTTTGACGTCATAGTTTCGAGTGACGTTGTTCCGAATATGAAGACAACCTGTCTCGAAACCGGTTCGGAACCACTGTTCACGGCTGACCACGGCAGGGATCCGAATGCGTCAGAACTAGTTTCTCGATCTTCGGCACTGGGAACAGTGACGTCAAAATTTCCGTCTACGCTCATGTTTTAGAGAGCTTCTCTGGCCTTGTTATTGAAGTTAGCAGTGGTAACCCTATAAGGTTTGAGAAAATTTCGAATGCCTAAGTGAAACCATACAAGGCGAATGCCAAACGGGTGCCATAAAACTTTGTACACTCTTAAAACAACGAGCGGTTTTAACTCAGTCTGAGTTAATTTCCACTCCTTTCCGTGCCGAAATGCACTTCTCCTATAGGAGTGAATTTCACTCTTTTGTTTTAAGAGTGTAGGTTTAAGTTATTGATATTTCCTTATAGGGTATTAAACTTCAAGTGTATTGGTTTATTAAGGGGTAACTGAGAGCCATGTTACCACACCCCTAGTTTTGTTATCAATTATCTGTAATCAGTTTTATTTGCACTAGTGAGGCTTAGTGATAGTTTAAACAATCTATAAACTACTTTTCCACCAGTTTCGTAGTGACTGAGAGCCATGTTACCACACCCCTAGTTTTGTTATCAATTATCTGTAATCAGTTTTATTTGCACTAGTGAGGCTTAGTGATAGTTTAAACAATCTATAAACTACTTTTCCACCAGTTTCGTATTTTCGGTTCTTTTATGAATATTTAAAAATTCATTAGTAAAACATAATTTGGACTTTGAAAGGTTAAGCAAAGACCAGTTTGTAATGAATTCATTAACTAATCCCTTTACTAGCACTAAAGTAATCACATGAGCTGTACGCAATACAATCTAAAGAAAGAGAAGGACATACTACAGAACTATGACATCACGCTAGCGGATGTGAAGTTTTAAGAATTATAGTTCATTAGTTTATTTTTTTAGGATGACACGAAAGATTATTTGTCAAAATTTGTCGAATGGTTTACTGTCATCTTATTTAATAGTTAGGTTTTTTTTATTAGTGTAGATGCTTTTATTAGAAGACGAATTGTTTTCGAGAAAAAAATTAAAACACTGATTAATTACAAGTTGATTGATTATACTTTCAAATGTAACTTTGTATATAACATTCCTTATTTGAATTATTTATGTAACTTTGCATACACATTCAAAAGAGCAATTTGAACTCAAATCGTGTCATTTTTGCTATTAACGGCGAAGGAGACCAAATGATCGTGGGTCTCAAAACCAACAATGGGAAGAAAACATGGTTTTCTAAACCACATTTCTCCGGCGGAATTGAAATTTTTTTACAAAAGCTTTTTACATATAATAATTGTAGATGACTTACAGGTCTCTATAATCCCACTTTTGGAAATGGGTTCGAATATTTTGTTGTAAAATTTTTTATTCAAAATTTTAAAAATATTCAAACCCATTTCAAAAAATTTGGATTGTAGAGTAGAGCCCTGTAAGTCAGCTCCAGTTGTCGCATAAAAACAGTTAAATTATTCAATACAGCCGGGGAAATTTGGCTTAGAAAATGAATTTTTCCATTGGGATTAACACAAAGCCCTTTGGGTTTAGAGACACGTGGTTATTCGGTCACATTCGCCCTTAACAAACATCAAAAGACTACATTGTTCTATGCCGACTAACATATATTCCCTTAAATTGTGCCTACTACATAAAAGACACTAGGAATTCACTAAAAAGGGAATTCCCACAACGATTCCTCACTTTAAGAAAGAAACGCAAAAGAATAAGCTTGTAATAAGCAACAGTAATTATTACAGCATTAAACGTCTCAACCAGGGATCATTATACAAGAATTCTGGATTTAGTTCCCGATCTTTGGGGGATTTTTCCCCCCAATTTGGTCTTTGAGATTCTTTTAAAAGAATTCGGGGAGGGGGGGGGGAAGAAAAGCTGGAATTGGAGAAGTTTTTCAATTATTCTTTACTTCTCAACAAACACTTATAGAAGGTCTGAGACGTCGTGTCGCTGAATGAATTCTTTGAGCGGATTCCATTGATTTTTTGAGTCTTTTAGCTTTTTTTCGCGTATCGGAATCTGAACAGGGTGTCGGGGTTGCTGTATTAAAAGAGGCTTCTTAAAGTTGGCGATGTCTAGTATGGGCATGTGTGGCAACAGTTCCAGATAGTTTCCGTTTCCCAGCTGTATTTCTTCTGGAATTACATATATGTGGTGTTAATTTCATCTAATTTCAATTTAATACAAAACAAAATATTTGAATTTATTTTTTAAATTTTATTTTCTCGTATTGTTTTTTTCGTCGTCTTTGTTCCCTTGTTGTTCCATTTGCGTTATGTAACTTTTTGTACTGAAATCTGTAGAATAGATTGATCTAAATATAAATTATCAGCTAAATGTAGAACATCTTAAATACAAATATCCTCGGTTTTCACCGCGCACTAAGAGTGAAACCGGAAACACTATTAAAATCGCGAAAATGCAAGAATGAAAACTGGAAACTTACGTCATCTGAAACAACCCTATTAAAGGTACAGTTTATCAAATATTCGTAAACAAACGTCACACTGGAGCTACTCTAAGGTAACTGGCAACAGAACTTATAAGTTTGAACAGCGGTCAAAGGACGAGGCCGTCACTTGAGAGCATATGCCAAGGACGCCAATAAGCGGTTTTCTTATCGAATTTCGATACAGAAAAATAGTTTTCCTACCTTTTACGAACTGTTGACTCCATGATGCTGATTAACATTATGCTATATTGTGGCGAGTTCAAAACCTGTTATTTACCAACATTATATGTTTATTTATTTAGGATAGAAGCACGTATTAAACATCTTTTTATGGTTATATAATCTGAGAGTAATATAATGAGGGTTAAAAATCATTATCCTAGCTTTAAAAAATATGAATTAGATTGGTAAGACAATCAAAGTGTAGTGGCCAATATTCCCTTCAGAGAAGATATTAGGGAGGAAGCATTCAAAGATTGACAACCACAGCATTCGACTTTACCGCAGTAGAGCGGAAACATCGAATGAAGTGGCCAATGCACCTTTTACACATGAGAAAAGAACAAACGCATGCAAAGATTGACCACATCATTCAACTTTACCGCAGTAGCGCGGGAACATCGAATGAAGAGTGGCCAATGAACCTTACACGCACGAGAAAAGAACAGACGCATGCAAAGATTGACCACATCATTCAACTTTACCGCAGTAGCCCGGGAACATCAAATTAGTGGCCAATGACCTTACACAACAAAAAACAAGCTGCAAAGATGACCACATCATTTAACTTTACCGCAGTAGCGCGGGAACATCGAATGAAGAGTGGCCAATGAACCTTACACACACGAAACAAGAACAAAAGCATGCAAAGAGTGACCACATCATTCAACTTTACCGCAGTAGCCGGAACATCAATGAAGTGGCCAATGAACTTACACACAGAAAAGAACAAAGCATGCAAGAGTGACCACAGCATTCAATTTACGCAGTAGCCGGAATAATGGAATGCCAAGAACCTACACACACGAACAAGACAAAAGCATGCAAAGAGTGACCAAGCATTCAACTTTACCGCAGTAGCGCGGGAACATGAATGAAGAGTGGCCAATGAACCTTACACACACGAAACAAAAGCATGCAAAGAGTGACCACAGCATTCAACTTTACCGCAGTAGCGCGGGAACATCGAATGAAGAGTGGCCAATGAACCTTACACACACGAAACAAGAACAAAAGCATGCAAAGAGTGACCACAGCATTCAACTTTACCGCAGTAGCGCGGGAACATCGAATGGAGAGTGGCCAATGAACCTTACACACACGAAACAAGAACAGACGCATGCAAAGATTGACCACAGCATTCAACTTTACCGCAGTAGCGCGGGAACATCGAATGAAGTGGCCAATGCACCTTTTACACATGAGAAAAGAACAAACGCATGCAAAGATTGACCACATCATTCAACTTTACCGCAGTAGCGCGGGAACATCGAATGAAGAGTGGCCAATGAACCTTACACACACGAAACAAGAACAAAACATGCAAAGAGTGACCAATGCATTCAATTTACCGCAGTAGCCGGTAACATCAATGAGAGTGGCCAATGAACCTTACACACACGAAACAAGAACAAAAGCATGCAAAGAGTGACCACATCATTCAACTTTACCGCAGTAGCGCGGGAACATCAAATGAAGTGGCAATGCACCTTACACAAAAAAAGAACAAAGCATGCAAAATTGACCACATCATTAACTTTACCGCAGTAGCGCGGGAACATCGAATGAAGAGTGGCCAATGAACCTTACACACACGAAACAAGAACAAAAGCATGCAAAGAGTGACCACAGCATTCAACTTTACCGCAGTAGCGCGGGAACATCGAATGAAGAGTGGCCAATGAACCTTACACACACAAGAAAAGCAGCAAGTACAAAAGCATGCAAAGAGTGACCACATCATTCAACTTTACCGCAGTAGCCGGAACATCAAATAGTGGCCAATGAGCCTTACACACGAAAAAGAACAAAAGCCTGCAAAGATTGACCATCTCATTCAATTTACCGCAGTAGCGCGGAAACATCGAATGAAGTGGCCAATGCACCTTTACACATGAGAAAGAAAAAACCATGCAAAGATTGACCACATCATTAACTTTACCGCAGTAGCGCGGAAATCGAATGAAAGTGGCCAATGAACCTTACACACACGAAACAAGAACAAAGCATGCAAAAGTGACCACAGCATTCAATTTTACCGCAGTAGCCGGTAATATAAATGAGAGTGGCCAATGAACTTACACACACGAAACAAGAACAAAAGCATGCAAAGAGTGACCACAGCATTCAACTTTACCGCAGTTGCGCGGGAACATGAATGAAGAGTGCAATGAACTTACAAGAAAAAGAACAAAAGCATGCAAAAAGTGACCACAGCATTCAATTTACCGCAGTAGCGGTAATATAAAAGAGATGATTAACTTAACAAATGAACAAAAATGCAAATGATAAATATTCATTTTACCGCAGATAAAATGAATGAGTAAATTTATCCTGAAAAAAGACAATAAACTAGGCATATTGAACATTCATTTATTTACATAGCTGGGAAACACAGAATGAAGAGTGACCAATTATCTTACAGCAATAAAAAGAACAAAACTTGCAAAATTGCCATTCTATTAATTTACCGTAGTCGCGAACATCGAAAATGCCATGCACCTTTACCATGAAAATGAACAACATGCATATTGACCACATCATTAATTTTAGCAGTACGGAATATAAAACTGGAGAGTGGCAATGACTTACAACCAGAAACAAGGAAAAATATTGAAAGAGTGACCAAAGCATTCAACTTTACCGCAGTAGCGCGGGAACATCGAATGAAGAGTGGCCAATGAACCTTACACACACGAAACAAGAACAAAAGCATGCAAAGAGTGACCACATCATTCAACTTTACCGCAGTAGCGCGGGAACATCGAATGAAGAGTGGCCAATGAACCTTACACGCACGAGAAAAGAACAGACGCATGCAAAGAGTGACCACATCATTCAACTTTACCGCAGTAGCGCGGGAACATCGAATGAAGAGTGGCCAATGAACATTACACGCACGAGAAAAGAACAAAAGCATGCAAAGATTGCCAACCATAGTACTCAACTTTGCCATTCTTGGTTGAAGCGTTAATGATATGATGATGTTAATTAAGAATAGAAAAAATCAATTTTTTTAAAAATATTTTTTCAATAAAATTTATTACACCTACACTGACCGAGTATTTACTTCATAACTTTACAGCAGGGTAAATCAGACTTTTCTGAAAATTTAACAACCAAATGATATTGGATTACTATTAAATAGATATAATCCATTGATTTAAATTTGCATTGATAATATTGATTTAAATTTGTTAATTTTAGTTCCTAAAAACAGTTACTATTTATGGTAAATACTTTTAAGGTTTCATGCTTAACATATGTGCTTTGTTTATCTACTAAACTTGGCAAACACAGCTTTGCACTATACCATACTTATTTGATGCGTTTATATTATATAAAGAGATGAGATCAATTAAATAATAGACTAAATATTTGATTTTTTAAATCATTTTTCGATTAAATTGGCTACGCGTACACTGACTAAGCGTTTATTTTAAAACTTCACTTTGTAAATTTGATATTGGCAGCGAAATAATAAAGACTGTTTTAGCTTTTATTAGCAATGTTTGATCTTACAACTCTAGGTAAAATCGGGCAGTTTAAAAAATTATTTGTATATCTTAAGATTTCAGCTTGAATTGGCTTTTTTCTGTTGACGTAAAATCTTGTTTTCATTCCTGTATTTTCCTCGATTGGTGCTCTGTTCCACGTGGCTTTAATTCACCAATCGAGTCTCAATGAAGATTTTATTCACATTTATATTGCCACTCAATGACCTTAAAACATGCCCATTAAATAATATCCACTTTACTAAAATCTTAGAATTTTGATGTAAATGCATCGAGACAATTCATGAATAGAAGAATTCGAGAATCGTGCCTTTTTCACAGCAACCCTCCAACATAAGTTCCCAGAAAAGGGAAAAAAAACTTACAAAGCCTTCAGAATTCCAGCTCCCTTTTCAATTTAAAAAAATTGTAATTTGCGGGTTAAACGACGCTTTTTATGAATTTATTTTACAGAGCAACGAATAATTATTTCTCGATTTTTCCAATGGATTCTCCGCAGTGCGTTAATTTTCTCCAAATCGAAATGGCTTTCTACCGGGATTAATTTCAGAATTTCTTAGTCTTTTTAGGATGGAAATCCGGATGTAAGCGGTTAAACCGAAGAACCGGTATTATTTTTAAACAGGTTTTTTGGTTCAACTGCTTCCAGTTGTAAAGGAATTGTATATTTATCGTTCAGATTTTCAAAATTTGAATGTTTCCTCGTTTCATTTTTATTTATAAATAATTATTTTTTAAAAATGTTCTAATATGCCTTCAGTAATAAAACATGCTATAAAATTTTGAAGGATCACAATATTATTAAATTCTTGATTATTTCAAAGGTCAATTTTACTTCTCATTCAAACTAAGAAAACAGAAAACTAAAAAGGTGAATGGTTTTAGAAATGGAAGGTTTTTCAGACAATCGTAAACTACTTTTCAAATAGCGCACTGGATATTACAAGAAAAAATCTTTTTGTATTAAAAATCTAGACCGATTTTTTTTTACTCGTTAAAGGCTGTAAAATTAAAAAGAAAGCATTTTAATAATAAATAACTAATGATCTAGTAAAAACGGAATAAAAGTGAAAAACTTCAACAAAAGTTTCCGACGTTCCTTATAAATGTATGCTGACAAAAACTTTTACAAAAAATTTTAAAATATTAACAGATAATTAGTGATGGTCTCAACACGTAATTGAATTCTCAGTCATTTCAAAAGATTTTACCTTCCATTCAAACTTATAAGGGGAAAAACCCGAAACGCCTTTAGATGGATGGTTTCAGACAATCAAAAACGACTGAAAATTTGCCAGATATTTCTTTCCGATGCAGCTCTCTAGGTGCTACAGGAAAAATCTTTTATAGTCAAAACGGGGGCCGATTTCTGTATTTTTAAGAAAAAAGGTTACATTATAAAAAAAAATAAACAGTAAAACAGAATAAAAGTGGAAAAATTTAGGCACAAAGACAGAAGCTTTCGGTGTTCCTTTTAAATATCTGTGCTGACCATAAAACTAATAAAAAATTTTAAAACCTTAACTGATATTTAGTGTGAAGGTATAATCGTTATTAGCTAAAACCGGAAAATAATTGGTTAAACTGAGAATTGGCTTTTCTTCAACAACCGGATATCCCTAAGTCTTTTTCCCCTAAAAGAAATATCCGAAAGGACTTTTCTTTAAAGAAAATTGCGTTTTATTCATTTTGCGACCGTTTTTCTGGGGTTTTAGGACGAATAATTCGAAAATTTGTAATGAGGATCAAAGAAAAAGGTTGTTATTTATTGTTCATTTCTTCATTTTTTTCGAAATCGTTCTTAAGTGTTTCCTTTCCTTTAAGCAACGGCAATAGAATATTGCTGTTAAGTTGACGTCCATGGAGTTTTATTGAAGAACTTTCTTTAATCGTAACAAACCTTTTTGCTATAAATCTATTCAAAATATTGTCGTAAAGAAAGTAAATTACTGGCATTTTCATTTGCGTCAGATTTAATGCACATTTGCAGGTTTGAATATTTGGTACAGTTTTGTACTGATGTCGGGTTAAACCTTTATCTACAGACGGTACTTATAAGTATCACTTAAAAAAACTCGCTTTTCATTGTACTTTTGAGAACAAATGAGGGCAAGGCGGAATTTTGATTGAATTGTACGGGTTTTAGCACATTAAAGTCAACAAAGGTGAAATCAATTCCTCAGAAAATTTAACTTTAGCTTTCTTGGCCAATTCGTTATGTCCCGACAGAATTTTATATTAAAAAAAACTTGTTTTACTTTTCATTGTTCGTTTAAGGGAAAATAGACAGTAGTTACGATTTTATTAACGCAGCATTGAGTTTCAAAACATTAAAGACTAGACTGATATTTACCAAGCTATAAATATCAAATGGGTTCTGCAGAATCTAATTCGGTTTTATTATATTCATAGGATCATGGTTTGGTTTTTTTTAAGTCATTAGAGCCAGTATTTTTCCTCGATGATTTTTTTAAATAATTACAAACACACGAAAATATTTCCTACACTAGCAGCGAAATCTTTTACGTGTAGTTTAAATCGTTATCACTCCTACAAATGCAGAACAAATTATATAAAAAGCTGAACCTGATTTGATATCTCTCGGTTTCTCGCTTTCAGTATTAAGTGAAAGGTAGTTAAAATTCTCTAGAAATTCCTGAAGCCAGAAAAAAAAAACTTGTACATCATTACCTTATATGGTACAGAAACCTTCAATTTAGTCATTACCATCATTATTCACTTAAAAAAAATATTAGAAGTTTAAATATCGTATACCCAGTGCGACGATCCGTCAACCAACCAATTACTGAAACTAATTACACCAGAGCAAATATTTTGGCATTGTTATTGAGCATGATGAGCGATTGCCTGTTAAACACAAGAAACCCGTTTACATAATGTTATTCGATAACGGTCATTAAAGTCTGGCGGATTTTTACTGTTTCCCGACATAGAGGTTAAAATACATGAAAGTGCTGCCGACAGAAAATTAGTGCGAAAACCGGTTTGCCAAGTGAAGCTGTCATCGCTTACGAGATGCACCCAAAGAACTATTTGGCGAATTATTTGGAGCTACAGTCCCTGGACAAATTATTAGAAGCACTGTATTTTTTTAGTAATGATGAAAACATACCAAAGAATGCCATATCATTAAAAAAGATGTCGATATATGTATTAAGTATAGCAGATAGTATTTTCTATTCAATAGCTTAAGTTTAGGAGCACAAATGTCCTTCTAAGGGTATTTTGTTCATCATTGATTGATACATGAAACCTTGCAGTGCGTCTAATAATTTGTCCAGGGACTGTATTTTAATTTAGTTTTATATTATAGTTTAGTTAGGTATTTTAATAAGTTGAGAAATCGTCAGGCTAGCTTGGATGTAGCTAGAGCTACACGAGGGCAAATGGCAAAGGGAGTCTTATTTTGAGTGACGAGCCGACCCCTGAAGAGGCACCCAATGCAACTTTTAGGAACGACATCGCACGCATTATAGAGACGTTTAGAGCATATTTATTGTGCACTCCTCCTACACGGGGTATTTTATTCATTGGACCTTTTGGCTGTACCGACTGTTTATAGATCGGCAGATATTTTGGCAATGCCCGTGAACGAACCTGGGACCTACAGCAAGCACAACAAGAGCCTTACCAACTGGGATCCGCAGCCCCTATTAGGAGGAATCGCTGTCGCCGCAATAGTTTTCCCTTTAGTAGTAGTATTTCAAGTGAAAAGTTGAAAGAAATTCATAAGTATTTCGTATATGAATTAAATTTTGTTAAAAGATTGGTCATTTTTGGCCATAATTAGTTTGATAGTTTTATATCATTTGAAGATATAAAATCTATAGTTGTGTAACACTGAGCTTTCAAAATTATAACCACTATAAATCAACGCAAATTTGAAAGTAATTATATACCTTATGAGGTAATTTCAATAACTTTAAAGCCAAAAAGTTCTATAGTAGATCCCTCGAGCACGCGCAATTTGCTTGTAGACCTTGTTATGACGTTCGACAGGTACTAGGAACTCGTATACAAAATTCTAAGTCCGTCTCGCTTTTTTTATTCAAGCTGCTGTAGAATGGATTAAGACGGACAGAAAGACACAGACGGGCCGATGTTCGAAAACCATTTTTCAGAATAAGCACCCTTCAAAACCGGTAAAAAACACAAAATCTCCATTTCGGATTTTAGAACCTATCGCAATACATTCATTACCTTATACTTCATACTAAGTAATTAAAAGTAATACCACTCATTTGGATATTTAAAAACTTAAGCCCTTCTTACAAAAACAACGAATCTTTTATGCACCACATGAGCAAATAGTCATTGCGTTTAAATATTGCCAATAACGCCCAAGACCCACCCACCCCCACCCCCAAATTCCAATGTAACCGCACGGCTTTGTAAATAGTTGTATGAAAGGTAAAATATCTTACACATTTTAAAATCACAGGGGAAGAACTCCTTGATTGATTAGGAATCTTCGCGTATTCTGGTATGCTTATGGGACATTGGCGACAGGAAACCGGTTTCTATCTTGGTTCTTCTCTCCCGTTGCAAAATTGGGACTTGTGTCTCGCTTAGATCAGGGTTGCCGCGAGAAAAGAACCAATTGAGAAAACGGTTTCCTTACTCCAGTTTAGGAGATGACATGCTATCGTCGCCAAAGAGGCATGGTGCAGACAGATTCCTATGCAATGAAGGTTTTTTTTCTCCTGTACTCTTCATTTTTCCCATGCTACAAGACTTTCTGTGAGTATTAAAATAACAGGTGCGCTTTTCTTTCAAAACATCGTGCGTTCCACGGCAAGCCGCCCCGTCTAACTGAACCTCCGAGTTTCGAGGAATAACTATTCAGTCAAGAGAGTTGAAAAAGATGTATGGGGTCTGCTTCCCAAATGATTAATGTACCGATCAATGTTAAGCCCTGGTTTGCAAGGACTGAAAACGCACGCCAAAGCGTTGAAAAACGCCCTGCTCATCGATATCAGCGTCTTATCTTCGTTTGGGTGGTTTGTTAGAATTCGCGTCTAGCGATGCGTCCGCATCTATCGCATGCGTAGTAAGAGAAGGCCACCGTTATCCCATTCGAATAGGTAGAAACATCGGCCATTTCGCACGTTTTGGACGCTCTAATCAAACCACGACTGATTCGAGATTTTCGAACGCTGAGATCAACGTTAATTTTGGTGCCGCGGTCACGTGACAACTAGGACCAATAAGAAAGCGGACAATTTGGACGCACTGCTCAGCGTCCGATTTAGTGTTCTTACAAACCAGGGCTTTAAGATATCTGGTAACGAGTTTTCTTGGTTACATGACTGCGGACTGTTTTTAACTAAGGTGCTTAACTGGTATTGAGGATGGGTAAGGTGAAGAGCGAAGTTTTGCAAAAAAAAAGCTCGCATTTTCCAAATTATAACTAAGGCCTGGCGAGAAAACTAGCGCGAGTTTCTCGCAAAAAGCAATCTCGCTAGTGTACACAGACCTGCGAGTCTCCTAGTGACGAGTTTCAGATCCCTGCTGTCAGTCTTGCATCAACTTCAGATACGTACGTGACAACACGCCATACGACTCTTCTATCTTGTTTCCAACCGTTTTGGAACACAGTGCTAGAGTTCTGAGTTTTTAGCTTCCACACTACGTTTATAACGTAAAATGTGGAAGGTATTATAATCGTTCAGTCCGTCTGTCTATCTGTCCGTCACCCACTTTCATAGCCCAAACTACAAATGCTACGGACAAGTGTGATACGTCAAAAAATTCAACCGAAATTAGAATACATTAAAATTTTCAGAAAAGAATTCGAAGTACTTCAATTATTTAAAAAAACTGCAAAATTGAATGCTCATTTAAAAAGCATAGGAAGCCATTTTTATTAGAATTTAATCACCATTGTCATTCGCAACAATCGCTCGAGAAACATTCTTTCAGACAATAAATTAAAATAAATTTGTTTTTGCGACATCGATCAGTTTGAAATGACGTTAAATATATTTCACTGCAAGATTCTTTGTACGTTAATATTAAATGTTTTAATTCTATTAAAAAGCGAGGAATATTACATATTTATTCTTTGAAAGATAAATTAATTTTTGCAAACGATAAGTAATAATTATTGAATTTTCGAAATAAAATAAATGAAACTATTAAACATTTACATGCAAAATTTGGCTAGAGAATATTAAGGCTGTTTGTCGCCTTTTTACCTGTTAAACACAACTGTTGTGTGGAAGCGGGTTAAGTGACAAATTCTGTTACAAACTTACTTGTTATGTTTTTAAAATGCATCCAGAGATAATATAATGTCACTTGGTTATAGATAAAAATTTGAAAGAAAAAGCGTGGCAGTCAATTGCTGATGCGTTGGATTTACCATTTTTGGACGTTAAAAAGCAAATTCATTATTTGCGGCAGGAAAGTGGAGAGTTTTCGGTGTTTGTCAGGTCGGAACTGAAGCATATGAAATCATCTGCAATCAAAATTATGTAACTAAATTGTATATTTTATTGTTGATGGACTAAATTCCAATGAACGGGTCGGGCCCTATATATTATACTTTGAAAAATGAATTTAGCAACTACACTCTTCAAGTGGTTTGTAATCTGACGATTTAAGTTTCTTGAATTAATTTTTTGAGTCATTGAACCGTTGTTTATAAGCACATCGTAAATGAGAAATTAGAAAAAGGGTACTTATATCTTATCGTTATTTAAACTAAATATTACCGCCTTTAATAAACTAAATATTATTACTGTTTTTTTAAACGAAATATTAACGTTTTTAAACTAAAATTTGCCGTCTACTTCGTAATAGACGTGAGTTATTAACATTTAAAACATTTTTTTTTAATTTAAAGCTATTTTTTATTTCTTATTTATTTCTGATGAACAATACGTTTTAAAGCTTTTCGTCAAAAAATTGGCTACTTTAAAAAATTATTTTCTTTCGATGTAATTTTTTTCTCCCAAACCTATCGTAACGAGTTTTCAGAAAATTTCAATTTTAATATAATGAAAAACTAAAATTACTTTATTTCTATCTTTATTACAAATCGTACTACGAAACTTTTTACCACTTTTAATCCCTTTATTCCCTTAATGGAAATCAGCATAACAAACAGTAACATTTTTAATGAATGCTTTAGGCTACGAATTAATACAATACTTTTTCTAATGATAAAAAAAAAATACGAGGGTATTAACGAAAATTTAATCCGTTTCTTATTTCCTTTACTGGGTGAAACAGTTGTTTTACTACTATCTGTTTTTAGAATAATAGTTTATTATAATTAAACAGGTAATTTCTTTAAAAGCGCTTAAGTGTGTTATAATCTGATAAGCCTCCGAGGTCACACTCTAACAAGGAGTGAATTCATCATAGGAAGTGCTTTCGGCCGAAGGAGTGAATAACTCGCTGAGTTAAACCGCTCGTTGTTTTAAGAGTGTATTTCAAATTCCTAATGCGAGTTTTTATTGCGTACCGTATGAAAAGCTAAATGAATGATAGTTGAAAAACTCAAATTCTCCAAAGTATAACTAAGATATAGAGTTCAGCCAGGCCATTAGAGACATCGTCTAAATGAATTTACGTTTGTTAAAATTCGCTAATGAAAAAGCCAGACCATATATCGTAGTTATACTTTAAAGAATGCAAGTTTTACAACTAAACCATTCGTGTGAACTAAATTATAAAAATGAAATCAGAAAAGATCTTAAAATGTAATTGAACCTTTTTAGTGAGTTAGTAAGCAATGCTAATTTAATTAGACGCTGTGTATTGAAAAATTTTGTTCTTAGTTTTTTAGAATCTAACTTGTAGGATAAAAATATGCGATATTTAAACTTACAATCTCAAGTTTTTGATGTTGTTAAATTATGTTTTGATAAATAGAGAATAATTTGAATTTACTATTTTAGTATTCTATTTAGCAATGTTAAAAATTCAATATTTAAATGCACTTCCATTCAACCTACAGGCCACACAAAGTCACACTACCCCTAAAATCTATTTTGATTGAACCAACAAAAAACCGTTCCTCTCTTGACAAGAACCAAATCAAAGAAACGTCCAAAACGTTGACCTGAAATCGGAAATTGGAAGTCGCGCCCGACCGGTCTTTTGATCATGCTAAAAATTACGATAATATGCATGAGGTGGCTCCTATTTGGAGGATGCTTTATGCATGAAGAAAGTCCTCCGTACCATGACACGTCAGAAAAAGGCAAAGAAGAGTATCTCTGTTGTTGGTCTGGGGGCTGGGGATCCCAGTCGGTTAGGCACTCGCCTAGCATGCGATGGTCCCAGGTTCGGGTCCGGGCATCGCCAAAAATACTGCCGACCTATAAACGGCCCGTGCAGCCAAAAATGTCCGACGAATAATACCCCGTGTAAGGGAGTACACGTTAAATATCCTCCAAAGTCCTAACGATGCGTACGATGTCGCCCTTAACGGTTGCGTTGGGTGCCTATTCAGGTGTCGGCTCGTCACTTGACTGTGGTTCTAAAAATACGACGCCCGTCGCCAATAGCCCTCGTGTAGCTCTAGTGCGACGATAATTCAAACCTAACCTGTTGTTGGTCTACTCAGTTTCGATTTCTACGCCAGGAATTATGCGTAGATATCGCACCGTGCGCGGTAAAGAGGTGTAGTTGGACAACTGAGCTTGGGTGAAAGCAGGGCCTGATCTACCCATAGAGCCCTTTAGGCCCGAGCCTAGGGGTCCCCAAATTAAAAGGGCCCGCGAAAGTTTAGTTTCTATTATACTAAATGCTGCAAATTCCCAAAATTTAGTAAATCCTCAAACTTTTTTTTTGTGATAAAATACCATAACCTCTTCCCTCCAGAGGTACACATACGTGAACATTTGTAGAATTATCTTTCTCTTTACAATTTTTCTTAAAACTAACTTATGACTAGATTTTTTCTTAAGACTAACTTTTCAACTTGAATGTTCAAGCTTTCCAAATATATACCGATAACTTAGCATTCGTTTTATTTATAGTATTTAAAACGACAGCGCACAAGTGTTTTTCAGCGGTAAACTTATATTACTGTACATTAAAACAAATGTTAGAATGAAACTGACCTTTTTTGTACATAGCACCCAAAAAAATTACTTTTTTACGCTTAAAACCCAATAACTCCAATAAATTGAAATGACCCTCAGCAAATGTTAAACGCCAAGTTTTTCAGAGGCGCTAAGTTGCCAAGCATGACAGTCGTTGTCAGTCACGTGGTTTATTTTGGAACCTCAACTTAGTTCGATTGAAAAAAATTTAAATTTCATACAATAGGGTACTTGACTGTATCGCTAAAATACCTTCCAATATTAAATTAATTATAGTTTGAACCCAAAAACAAACGTATATATTTTTTTTCAAAATAAATCTTTAAATAATTAATAAAAATCATTTTAAATTAGCTTTTTTTCTTCATCGGTATGTCACGTGACCATAAACACGTCGATTTGGCCGACGTCACTAGTATACATAAACAAACCGGTGTGATGTTTTTTTGCTTGAAATTAAACTGAATTTAATCTAATTTACTATTAAAATAAGAATTATATAGATAATGGAAGAATGTTTTACAGAAGCGGATAGTTCAGATTTGCTTAAAGTAGATTCCAAAATGGTGTTTCAAAGTTTGTTTATAGTCACTAGTGACGTCGTGGATACCACGTGACACCCACAAAGCGTATTCGGGGCTAATTTTTCGTCCTAATTTTAAAATTCATTTTTCTGCCTTTTTATGGGGTATTTGAAAAAAAGAAAAATACGGGTCTAATATTTCTTTCATAAGAATATAGTAAGCCAATAAAAAAAAATTAGTCAAATACCCTATTCTCTCTTTTTTTTTGTCACTAGGCCACTTTTCTTCGCACTGTGCAGCCTGAAGCAAAAGAATGGCTGTGACAACGCGAGGAAGAACGGATATATCGAAATATTTTTTTTTTCTGCTGAAAATGAAGAGGAATAAACTACAAAAATATTTCTTGTATTTGCACTGAATATTGAAAGGAAGTATATTGTAGGGAAATACCTATTAAAATAAAACTCGAATTCTTGTATGTATTGTAGGTTTACTAATGGCATATTTTTTGCTAGGAAATATAACTTTGTAGTTAACAATGATGTGAAGTTTTACAAAATTGTATTAACAAAATTGCACGGAGTATAGGCTGATTCCATGCAACATTACCCTTTCTGTAAAGTACCAAGCGTGTGTTAAAAAAAAGAGATTATCCTTACAACTTTTTAAATTAAATGAAAAAATGTAGAGGATAGTTGATTCTGACTTACTGCAAATCCCGCCTGTTTTACTTTTAAAAAAAAGCTTTTAAAATTAAAAATACCAATTTCACTTGGGACTTACAATACAGAAATGTTCGGTTAGATGACATTAGTTTATAAATAAAAAAACGCAAAAACACAAAGAATAAATAAGACTTAATAATCAGCTTTTCTTATGATGGAAATTATTATACTTATAGTTTCGATCCTCAACAAAAAAATAATGTGGTAAATTTATTGAAAAAGGCGTGTAAGAAAATATTCCTGTAGAAATGAGCACTTTTTATATTTAAAAATTGGAATAAAATTTCCACAATTCAGCACTTTGACGAAATCTCAGGAATGATATACAAAAAATTTCATAAAACTTATACAAACCATAGGTAAAAATACAATCTACAAAAAAGGTTTTTTAGAAAATTGCTGTATTTTTTTAATTATTTTGCATATTGATAATTATTTCGTCTAACGAAGTACAATTCTCGAAATTGCAAAAAAAAATTGAATGAAACATTTCCGCTGAATACCAAAATGACAAAAACCGTATTTGAATTCAATAATCTGAATTTAAAGGAATTCTTAAATACCAATTTAAACATAATATTTATGCATACATATTAAATTATTCTACGTTAACAAAACTTTCTTACGTTAAATCTTTTGCACGAGAAAAATCTTTTGCTACTAAATATTAAATGAAAACAAAAGGACTTTATATTACAATTTTCGAAGCAATGAGTTTAAATTCTAAGTATTTATAATGAAATGAGGAAGAAACTAAATAAATATTTCAATTTTATTCACTGTAATTTCTGAAAAATCTGGTGAATGGGTTTCTAATTCTTGCAAAACGAAAGATCGTTTTGTAGTTTTAAAACTAATAGTCAATTGTTAAGCAACATAATGTTTTTTCACAGTTAGTAACTAAAATTTTAAATAATGCATTGGTTAAGACACTTTATCCTTTTAATTCCCAAATTTTACGTTTTGCACATAATTTTAACTTGAATTTTTATGTAATTATTACAATTTATAGGGGCGATTATAATTTTTAAAAAATATGTGCTTTATCATTTGTAAAATATTTTAAACTTTAAAATAAGCATACACGTGGAAGAACCATTTTCAAATCACTGCTAACCGGCCATAGAACGAGGGGTGTGTAACACTACTCGACATTCAACTACCAATCAATAAATCAATACACCTTTTAAATGTAATTACATACCCTAAAATGTACGGAGTGTCTACGTACACGGGCACCGTACAAGCATTGCGCGCACGGGTAGTAACTGCGCAGGAGCTAGTCTTATTAACAGTTTTAGCTTGATTCATCCTTGACCACCGTAGCTTAGTGGTAGCATAAAAGGTTCGTATTCTAAAGGTCTCGGTTTCAAAACACGCTTTAGGCTGAATTATAGATTTTTTTCACCCTGGTAAGATCATCGTTTCAAATTTGTCCTGGAAAAGTTTACTTGCATTTTTTACGTTTTCATGAAGTATTTAAATTTCCATTTTTTTTTAACTTTCATTGCAAATGGCTAGAATTGATGTTTTTTTTTAGAGAAAACAAAATTTCCGGGGCCCCAAACGAGTGTTTAGGCTTTCAATGCGCCCTACAATACTGCCCCGTGTTGGATACTGATGTTTTTATAGAGAAAACAAAATTGCCCGGGGCCCAAATAAGAGTAATCTCAACTTTCAAGTATATCATGAATGTCCGTGCAAGCAATGTAAGCACGGTTCCAGTAAGCCCCGATTTGAGCATGCGCGTTAATACCCGTACACGTAATGGGTGAACGGTGCCCGTGCGCGTAGCCTCTGCCTAAAATGTAATTTTCATAATTTTAAATCCTAGAAAATTCTATGGCAGCTACCATTTAACGTCCAAAATTCTCATAACCCTGGTTTTTATGTCTGACAGGGACTAGGATTTTGTGCACACAATTTGTAGTACACAACTCCGTAGATTAGTTTGACTGTTGAGTGGTTTCAGACAGACGGAACAATGCTCAAAGCCACGTTTTTGAAACAAAAGTTGGTATGGGATAAGGTCTAGTGTGAATAATTTTTTTTTAAAAAAATGAAGTTGACAATTTACAAAAAATCTTATCTTTTGGCCATTTTTAAACATAAAGCTACATAACTATTTTTGTTTAACTTTCAGCTCAATATCCATACCAAATTTTATTAATAAATGTTGTGGGAACATTTTGAAAAAACATCCATTAAAAAATTCTTTAAATTGTAGGAGCAGTAGCATTTTGAAAAAACGTTAAAAAATTTAAAAATTTTAATTTTTTTTAAAAACTTACGTTTCAATATTTATCGTTTTTTCGTACATATTTATTGACTGTTAGTTCTTTGTAAAAATAGTTTAATTTGAATGCTAGAGATAAAAATACTAAATTTAATTTTTTTTTATTACCACGTCCCCTTAAAGTAAAATACTAAAAATTATCTGTGATGTACTTTTTTTTGCAAGATCCGGTTAATTATATTTTAAAGAATATAAATAAAATTTTGATTCATGTTTACCAGATAGGGCATCACTAGAAGTAATAATAAAATTACCAAGTAGAAATATATTTTTTTAAATATTTCTTTTATGAAAGTTTTTTTTTTTTAATTATCATTACTTGAAAAGTAGCAAAATATTAAATCGCAATTTCTTTTTAAGAGAATTTACTGACTTCAGAGAATTTACTGAATAGATGTTCACTTTGAATAAGAACTTAACTCTAGGAATTATTTTCTTATTTAAAAAAATAACGAATACCCTGTCAACGTCAAATTAACCCTTAGGCGGCTCGTTTTGGGTAATTTTTTTTTCTATCGTCAGTAAACGCATACGTGCAAGGAAAATTTTAAGACAAAAAAATATTTTCGTAATTTTTGGTATTAATACCTTATTAAAAACAACCGATTCAATTGACTTCATTCTATAATTTAACTTTTTTTAAATTTATTTTCTTCAAAGAACTCACTTTTGTTTCTAATTGCATTAGTCTGTTTAAAAATAAACTTTTAGAAATTAATATCCTAAAAATGTTTCAGATTTATAAATATTTAATTATTGAACATTAACAGATCGTAATTAACTATTCACAGAAGGATAATTTTTCGTTTCATTCAACTTCTTAATCAATATTGAAAGACATATTTAATTAAGCTGCATTTTATTTCTAATTATTCGCGTTTAAAAAAATTTAAAACTCATTAGTACTTTTAATTTTACTAAAAAGCTTGTGTTTTTATTATAAAAGTAAGAATCTAGTATTTCTCTAATAGCATAACTCAATTTTGTCGTTTCTTCAGACGTAAACAAATATCATTGATATTATTTCCTTTTTTTAAACCCAAAAATATTTGAATTTTTTTAATTTGTTTCTACAAATAAGTATAAAAATTAAAGTAATATTTGTTAAGTTTAGTTTAGTTTGAATTATCGTCGCACTAGAGCTACACGAGGGCTATTGGCGACGGGCGTCATATTTTTAGAACCACAGTCAAGTGACGAGTCGACACCTGAGTAGGCACCCAACGCAACCGTTAAGGGCGACATCGTACGCAGCGTTAGGACTTTGAAGGATATTTAACGTGCACTCCCTCCACACGGGGTATTATTCGCCGGACATTTTGGCTGCACTGGCCGTTTATAGGTCGGCAGTTATTTTGGCGATGCCCGGACCCGAACCTGGGACCTTCCGCATGCTAGGCGAATGCCTAACCGACTGGGCTCCCCAGCCCCCAATATTTGTTAAGATATTACTACACGCTCGTATTTCGAAATTATATGGCATGGTTCATGAAAAACGTTTTGAAATTCTATGCTATATTTTTTTTGTAAGGCAATCGTTGTGGACAAAGGGGAAAACAAATTAAATATTTATAGAGCTTACTAAATTCGGTTGGATAGTGTGTTTCTCCGGCTGATATGTACGTTTAGGAAGTATCTTAATTAAAACTGTCAATCTATCGACTTATTTTGTAGCACTACATATTCAATGCATGATTTTTTAATATCAAACAATATTTTTTTAAAAGCTACCTTTAAGAATAATTTTATTTGCTTTAATTTACTAGTTGAACCCACGCGGACAGTTGACAGTACATGCAAAATAAATTGCTATAAAAAAAATGTTTGCACGTAAGCATGAACCTAGCTGTTTCCCGATTAGAATTTCAGTATTTAAGTAACAGGAAAGTAGGGTATTTTAGTTCTTTAAGAACTTCTTGTTTAAACTCAATATTACCGTTTTTAAACTAAAATTTGTCATCTACTTCGTAATACACGCGAGTTATTAACATTTAAAACAATTTAATTCAAAGCTATTTTTATTTCTTATTTATTTCTGATGAACAATACGTTTTAAAAAATTTTGTCAAAAATCTGGCTACTTTAAAAAATTTCTTTCGATATAATTTTTTTCTCCCAATCCTATAATGACGAGTTTTCTGAAGATTTTAATTTTAAGATAATAAAAAACTAAAATTACTTTATTTCTATCTTTAATACAAATCGTTTGATGAAACTTTTTACCACTTTTAATCCCCTTATTCCATTAATGGAAATCAGCACAACAAAAAGTAACATTTTAATGAACGTCTTAGGCTAAGAATTAAGGCAATACTTTTTCTAATGATAAAAAATATACGAGGATACTAACGAAAATTAAATCCGTTTCGTATTTCTTTTACTGGGTGAAACAAAAGTGGTTTTACTATCTTTTAGAAGCATATTTTAATATATTATTGTTGGGTCTCAAACATCTGAATAGCTTAGTGGAAGAGCGTGCTGAGTGACAATTTTTTTTTAAAAAAATGGAATTTTTTTTATATCGATGAATATAATATTAACTGCTTTTAAAGATAACAAGTTTCCCTTTTTTTTCATAAACTTTAAATAAGTATATATTTTACCGTTTTCAAGGGATATGAGTGCATACTGAAAACTTTAAACCTCATTTTCTCGTTTCTTTTTTTGTCACTTTGCTCCTTCTACAGGGTGAAGCAAATAAATCCGGCCCCAACGTGGAGATAAGAATACGACAGAAATGTTGCCAAGTCAAAAACCAATACAAAAACAGGTTTGCTAATATGAAGCTATTGATCGCTTCAATATTAAGCTCAAACGAACACTTGGCGACTTATTTGCCGGCAACTACGCTATGGTTTGAAAAGCTAGTTGAAATGAAATATAAACAAGGCTTGTAGAGCTGATCAAAAAAGTTCCCACTAGTGATTATTTCGGTTGTTATTTATCGTAAATAATCGGACCTTTTTGTTTTTGTTACTGCAAAACATTCTAAATTGATTGCAAGATCCATAATCTGGTGTTCAGACCCGTTTCGGAATGTTTTTGAACTTGTTGTCGTGGACATCAGATCCTGGCTGACGCCATTTCGTATCTGATCGTTGCCTAGTACTCTTTTTTGGCACTATTACACCTTAAAATTCTTTAGCAAACGACTGTCCACATTTGTAGAGTCAATGATTAACGAACTCTTTAGTTTTTTCACACTAACATATTTATTTTTGCAGTACAGTTAAAATATTTAAGTTTTTTTTAAATAAATATAAATTTTTTAAATTTTGTATGTCGGTATTCTTAAACTGTGAGAAACTAGGTAGGTGAGCCAAAAGGTGGAGCGCCCTAATCATTTGAAATTCTAAATTATTTCTTACAGTAAAATAGAAATGTGTGTGTTTTGTAAATTCTTTTAAAAATAGTTCATGTGTAGCTCTAATGTGATGCTAATCCAATCCAATCAATGCAAAAACTGGTTTGTCAAGTGAAACCATTGCACGCTTGAATAATCTTTTATTTCCACTTGAAAGCTTTCTGGCGGCTTCAAGAGTTTTTCTCGCCAAGCATTTCAGCGTATTCCTATCTCTAGACCGGGGTCGTTTTTATTTGCCTTACCCTGTACCAAGCTCTTCATTTGTCTTGAAACATAAAAATTTTAAATCAAATATTTCATTTACAAACAACAAAAGATCGATCATATAAACCTCCATACCAAAGCGACAAAAAGGTCGAAAGGTTCCCCCATTTTGAATTCCATTATTGCCACAAACGCAAACTAGTCAAAAGGAATGCCCTTCCGAACTGCTGCCATCGCCCCTCCAAAAAAATAAGATTCGCAAACATCGTTGCCAAAAACTCGCGCATAATATATAAATATCGCATTCCTCTTAGAAAAATATAAGGGAATCCTTGCCCTAGGTGGAGGATCGTTTTTAGAAAAGATATACCTTTTTGATATTTTCTTCTGTTAACAACTTCGTTCAGGAGGTCCACATGCGTGAAGCTTTGTAGAATTCCCTCCACTACTTCATTATAGTTTTTATAAATAATAACTTTCTCAAGGGGACGCGATACCCCAAATTTAGGGATGCCCAGAAAATAAACACGCTCGAATTCTGCGAGCTAAGAATATTGCAAAAAAGAAAGAATCCTTTATAATAGTAGTGGTTTATTAAAAATGATAGTGGTTTGGTAAAATGGTTTTTGAAATTTTATGTTGATTTTTTGAATTTTTAATTTTTCAGCTTGTGAAAATGGTTAAAACCCTAAGGCTTTTAGGTAAATTAATGTAGAGCTCCAAAATTTTTTTCCTGTATTGAGGCATATACCATTTACAAAAGTTGGTAGATAAGGTCTAGTGTGAATAGTTATTTTTTAAAAAAATGAAGTTGAAAATTTACAAAAAATCTTTTTTTGCCATTTTTATACACAAAGCTACATAACTGTTCTTGTTTAACTGTCAGCTCAATATCCATACCAAATTTTATTGACAGATGTTGTGGGAACATTTTGCAAAAAAAATCCATTAAAAAATTAGTTAAATTGTAGGAGTAACATTTTGAAAAAACGTAATATTTTCGAATCAAAGAATGTTAACTAGGCTTACAATAACAAGATTCCGAGAAACCGTTCTTTAAAAAATTGCGAAATTCTTTGGTCCACCAGGTCAAAACGTTTGAGGGCCACCGAGCTGTAAGTCAAAGTAATTCGTGTCCCCGGGAAACTAATGGACCGTGAAAGAGGGAAGAACATCTCTACCGGTTCTTCAATTACCTCCAGAAAATCTTCCACTGACAAAAGCAGAGGTATTCTATGGATGGGGAAGGGTTTTTTCTCTCGTGCCATCTCACAATGGATCTGAAATTAGGAAGCATGGGGCTGGTATGAATTGGAGGGGCTGTTATGTGGTTGGTTTTTATGATGAAATAAAGATCTTTATAAGAGTATTTTGTAAATTAAATTAAATGTCAACAAAAAAAATCTGTAAAAAAAATAAAAGTTTAAGAAATGTCGTAGGCTTGGCCATAAAAACGAAGCGAAATAAATAAACGGAGCTAGTTTAATAAAAATCGCTGAGGTATTTAAACATGGTTACATTTTGTTTTTAGATCAACCTATGGCTCACACATTCGTATTATTTGTGTGACTTGGCCATTGCGCATTGTGAATTTATTATTTTAAGACTTCGTACTAGTCATATCCGACCGAAAAGAAACCAATATTTGATTTTTCCCTTATATTGCAATTGCGGTGGAAACAAGTTTCTTTCACTGATAATTGTAATATCATTTGTAATACTTTCGAATCAAAGAAAGATAAATAGTCCATAAAACAACAAGATTCTAAGCAACTGTTTTCTCGATAAACACGAAACTCTTTGGTCCTCCAGGCCAAAACGTTTTTGAGGGCCACCGGGCCGTAAGTCAAAGTAATTCGTGTCCCCTGGAAGCTAATGGACCCTGAAAGAGGGAAGAACATCTCTCCCGGTTCTTCAATTACCTCCAAAAAATCTTCCGGACAAAAGCAGAGGTATTCTATGGATGGGAAGGTTTTTTCCCTCTCGTACTGCTCACAATGGATCTGTTATTAGGAAGGATGGGTCTCGTATGAATTGGAGGGGCTGTTATGTGGTTGGCTTTATGATGGAATAAAGTGCATTTGTAATGCATTTTTTTATAAATTATAATATCTACAAAGATTTCTCAGTAAAAAAGAGCAGAGTTTTCACGAATATGCATACTTTGCCCTAAAATGAAGTAACATAAAAAGTTACATTTCTAAAATATTTGGGATGCAAAATGCGAATGGACTGACGAAATAACTTTTACGAGTTCTGAACTTTGCCTACTCATTTAAGTTAACAGACAGGTTCCATCTCTTATACAATATTTTACTATACGACTACACCAATATAAAACCACTATTCAGGGACACTGCTCATCACACACAATGACTATCAGCGGCAATTTTAGCGGGTAGGCCAGTTAGGCTCGGTCTTTCTCAAGATGTGCAGTAAAATTTAAAAGTTAATTATTCGAATTTTGCAAAATAAAAAATTCTATTTAAGTAGCAGGTTAAAATTACAAATTTTGACTCTTACAAATTGCAATGTCTAATGTAGTTTACACATTTCAAATATATTTTAATGCCGGCCAAATCGAAGCGTAAATCCTTAATAAAACATTTCTGTAAAGTTTGGTTAATTGTAGGCATAGTAAGCAATAGGAAAGCAATAGGAAAAGCATAGTAGATAGAAGCGATGGAAAGTAATGATATTTGGATATATTATGGTCATCCTTACATGCTTACAGTATCTAACTACAGTTGGTTAACTACAGTACTAGACTAATGGACTTGGATTTTTGTTGTGTAAGCACTCAAAAACTAACCTCTAGCTACGAAGCATGGAAAATAGGAGAGCTAGGGGTGATTTAATTCAGTTATTAAGTTCATAAAACAGGGAGACATGGATGGCTTAGGTTTACCTTAAATAGCCGGACCAGAGGAATGATCAGAAACGAATAAATCTGCTTAGAAGGAGGTTAGAAAACATAATTTTACAATAGATTGTCAATGATGGATAATGGACCAGAAGGAATGATCAGAATGAATAGAGAAGTGCTTGAAGGGGGTAGAAACATTTTTACAATAGAGTTGTCATGAGTGATGCTTACAGATATGTTGTGCATTCGAAGAGAGTAGAATATTTTAAGAAGAATCTTGATAGTCATTGGAAACTGGTAGAAGTATTAGATTTATTTTGGACCAACCTTCCTGGGCCTCTGGCCTGTTGTTGGTCGACAATTTTTGTATTGGTATTTGAAAGTATACAGAAAGACTGATTATTTCAGAGCAAAAAATGTCTAATTTATTGTTACTGCAGTTTGTCTACCTCGGCAGTATGGTGTGCTAGAAGGGTAACACATTCGACTTGACCGCTGTATCACGGGAACATCGAATGCTACCAAGTAAAGTGGACAAAAAAAATACTTGTTGATTTTATACTGCCGTAAGAGGGTAAACTACAGTAGGGCAATTCCATGCGTGACGGAATGACATTTTGAAATGTAGAAATGAAGTAAAAAAATTACCACAAAGCTATTTTCAAAGGAAATTGTGTTTTTTTTTCAGTTTATATATTACTTTAATGAATAAAAGATTATAAAAAAGTTTATTATTATATTTTTGACTAACTTCTTTTTGTGTTACGGAATGACATTTTTGCAACCACGGCTGCATCCCGGTACTTAAAAATGGAAATTTCTGTGAATTAACAATACATTGAGTTTTTAAACTAATGCATATCTTAAATATGATATAGAAGCTATGTAAAATTATAATTTAGAGCAACCTACCTGTAACATGTTTTAAGTTATTAACTGTCATTTGACGTGACGGAATGACTGACGGAATGACTAAAAGTTTCATAAATTTTATATTAAATTAAAAGTGTGTAAAGTAATAATTTTTTTATTATTATTATCTAGAACATTCATAAGATATTAAATATTACATTATATACATTTATTCACATGTGGAAGGTTTTTCAAACACTTATCAGGGTCGATTTCCAACTAGTTGAAATGCGGCTGAATTTGCTGAGAAAACAAATATTTTTTGTCCACTAGGCATCTATCTTATTTTTGGGGAAATGTGAATACATGTCCTTTATTACCCCTGCTTTCTTAAACCATAATTTGAAAGCTTGGAATAAAAGTTAGTTAAAAAAAAGTGACATTTCAAAAAGTTGACATTTTTATGGAATTGCCCTGTAACCACAACAATGATTCGGATCGTTTTTGCTCTGACATAATCAGACATTAAGTATACTTTGTTATAGGTTGGATTTATTGAGTGCTTACAACAATAGTTCAAGTCTAGATACTGAAGGTTTCTCAACCTCCCCGTTACAATGAAAAAACTGTCTTTAAGGTTTTTAATTGTACAAGAACAGTTTTGTGATAAAAAAGTAATGATATATACAAAAAAAATCAAATGAAAATGTAAATTTTTTAAAAGAGGAACGAAATTTTGAATAGAAATTCAAATCAAAAACTTGTCAGTGTCGAATAAAACCTTCTTACAAAATAAAGTATCCTCATAATATAAAAGCGATAAAATAATTTAATTCTATGTAGTTAGATCTAAAGAATAAAAATGTTCACACGGTATTTTAGAATTCAGTTTCTACTTAAGTGCATGTCTTTCGCAAACCCCATTTTCAATTTAATACAGTTAGCTAAAAAAAACTGTTAAAAAGCTTTAAAAAAAAGTAAAATTTATAAAAATGAAATGGTATTTTCACAAGACTTAAAATAGGTTGACTGCATTTTCAATGGCAATTTTAAAATCTTGAATTCATAACTCAAATTTTAAAGATCCTTTTTACAAAAAGCTAACCTTTGAATTTCTTATCAACAAAGGAAGTCAATTTTATGAATACTAGTTCATTGTATATTTAATTACTTTTGGCATAAGCTAAATAAAAAAAAAGGCTTCTAATTCTATGTCAGTTTTCCGAAAGTGCAAATAACCTCCAAGGCCATTTGTAATAAGGACTTAACTACGAGATGGAATTGGTTAGGGTTGGTTGAATTATCGTCGCACTAGAACCACACGAGGGCTATTGGCAAAGGGCGTCATAATTAAGAAACAGTCAAGTGACCAGCCGACACCTGAGTAGGCACCCAACGCAACCGTTAAAGGCGACATCGTACGTAGTGTTAGGACTCTGAAGGACACTCCCTCCACACGGGGTATTATTCGTCGGGCAATTTGGCTGCACGGGCCGTTTATAGGTCGGCAGTAATTTTGGCGATGCCCGGACCCGAACCAGGGACCTTTCGTATGTTAGGCGGAGGCCTAACCGACTGGACTCCTCAGCCCCTTTATTTCATGTGTTTTCCAGAAACGATTGGAAAGAACGTTTACCACTCGAAAATGAACTTTCTGCTTTAATTTATCGAAATAAACAAAATATAACAAATGATTACCATGATATTGAACAGTTTATGTAGAAAATATTACGTTAAGGCGATACGGTACCCAAAAATTGGTCAAAATATCGATTTTTCAGTTTTTACTTATTATTTACAATATTTTTCTGAACATTTACCGAGTTTCATAATGATTTCTTTTGTAAAAAATAGTTATTAAATATTTTCTAGGGCCATTTCTATAAGTTTGAATACGTATTTCGTCTGCTTCCAACCTTTTTTCTCGGTTTCTCGTTTTTCAATTCTTGTGTTTAATAAATTCCTAAGGATTTTTTGCTAATTAAGTTACAATTTCGACATTTTTAACCTGTGTTTTTATATATATGGTGCATAAAATTGTGCATGGAATAAGTTCTACTATGTATACTTGTTTTTTTAAAAAAAACGTCGAATTTAATAATTTGTAATTTTTTGTGATTTTCAGTATAAACGCATGTTACTTTTTTTTAACTGTAGCTCACATTTTAAAATCCATGCACAGTTCTTGAACAAATATTACTAAAAACAAACTATAAAAATTTGGTTGGGTTATTCTCAAAATTGAAAGAGTAGCGTTTTAAAAAAGTTCAAAAATTGACTTTTTAAATAAATGAAAACCTACTTGTAAATATTTGTTTTTATTGCTAGAAAATGTTTATTTAGAGTGAACATAATATAAAACCACTATAATTTACAAGTTTGTTATTATTTCTAGAAATAATGTTTTGGGTACCGTATCCCCTTAAGCGAAAAACTTAATTTTAAAAAGTTAACGTTTTTATTCGGAAATGACGGTGTTAATGGCATTCACAAAGTCCAGCCATGGCATTCGACTTCACCGCAGTAACGCGGAAGCACCGAATGCAGGAATACAACCATCAAAAGACGGTCAACAATTACATATGCTCTTACCACGAAGATTGTTAGGGCTCGATTAAATGGTCCACGTCTGCGCAGACACTGCTAGATTTCACTAAGAATTACTGGTTATTTTGTAGGCTAGCTAGCAAACCATCAGTTTTTGAGAAAGCTGTAAGCTGACGCCTTAAATGTTCATTTATAGTAGCATTACCTGTATTTCTAGTTAACAAATACTCTTTAGAAATACCTACAGTAGTTAAGGATAAAAGCTACAAAACTATTCAAAAACCAATGAATGTGTGTGAAAAATTGCTCATTGATTAGGAGCAAAATAGCTCATTGATTAAGAGTACAAAAATAAAGATAATTACGATTTTTAAGGACGCCAAAGACCAAAGGCCAATGATAAGGCCAAATATTAATTATATTTTTTTATTTTAAAATATTAAGACTAAATAGAAGCCTAAATTGTACTTCGAAATAAAATTATGGGGGGTAAAAAGTTATAATTTCGAGATTATTATTTTTGCAATGTTGTTGGAAACTATATAATAAACAAGTAGGTTTGTAACAGAATCTGTCACTTAACCCACTTCCACACAGCAGTTGTGTTTAACAGATAAAAAGCGCCAAACACAGCATTAATTCTATATTAAACATTTACATTCTAAATTTGGCTAGTTTCATTTATTTTATTTTGAAAATTCAGTAATTATTACTTATCGTTTGCAAAAATTAATTTATATTTTAAAGAAAAAATATGTAATATTGATATGTTTCACGGGGGATCTGGCAATAGCTCTGCGGTTTTGTTTTCATTTCTTTCAACAGTGTGGCCACCAGTTTTAGGAGAAAACACTACGAAAAAATACTATTTAATTCTAAAATTCCAAAGACATACCATAAAAATACTAGCAAAGCGTTTCACGTTTTTTTAAAGTCACTAAAAAGATTCCAAAATGCAGATATTATTTTTACGATACTTTTAAAAGTTTAGAACAATTCTAAAATTACAAAAAAATATCGTAAAAATACTAGCTGCATTTTGGAATCTTTTTAGTATCCTTAGAGATCCTTTTTAGATCCTCCGTGAAAAAAACCCATTCCTCGCTTTTAAATAGAAAATATTTCATATCAACATACAAAGAATCTCGTAGTGAAATATATTTGACATCATTTCAAAACTGATCGATGTCGCAAAAATAAATTATTTAAATTTATTGTCTAAAAGAATTAAAGTTTCTCGAGCGATTACTGCGAATGGCAATGGTGATTTAATTCTAATAAAAATGGCTTCCTAAGTTTTTTAAATGAGCATTTAATACTGCAGTTTTTTAAATAATTGAAGTACTTCGAATTCGAATTCTTTTCTGAAAGTAAAGTTACAAAAGTAACTGAATGCCTACAATTTCAAACTAAAATATTAAGTTTTACTTCACACAAACATTTGAAGAACGAAAGGAATTTGTAGTTAAAATTAAAAGAATGTAAATTTTTCCTTTTACCATAATAAAGAAATAGCTATAAGAGCAAAAAAATAAAAGATCTAGATGAAGTTAAGCAGAAAGGTTTTCGCATGGCAAATTTTCTTGTCAATCGTCATCAATGGGTTAAGCATTTATTGATCAAAAGAAAGAACTTCTATATTCCTAGTTTTGTTGCATTTTTTAAACTGTATTTAAAAATCATTTAGTTTAGCTAGGTTTTGCAGATCTAGAATAAATATCTAGCACAAAAAATATCTACTTCTGAAATCGGATTGACGGAAGGAGCTAGGGAAGTATGTCCTTTATTTAAAATGAGATTAAATCCGGATGGTAATGGCAAACCATGACATCCAACTTAACCGCAGTAGCACGGGAACATTGAATGTGCATGGTTGTTGCCAATCATGTTTATAATTTCATAATGAACCAACAATCTAAGTAAAAACACAATTTCTAGATATACCAGTGCTGTTTAGATTTCATTAGATCATCAGCTATTAGAAAACTGAAAAATTATAAATGTAAAGAAAATTAGAAGTCTGTATTCATTTAGCTATTTTCCCAATATAAAAATACTTACACTCTTAAAACAAAAGAGTGAAATTCACTCCTATAGGAGAAGTGCATTTTCGGCACCGGAAAGGAGTGGAAATTAACTCAGACTGAGTTAAAACCGCTCGGTTTGTTTTAAGAGTGTAGACGCTTCATTCGTATTAAGGAAATTGTGATTGGATAGCTGAATAAAATTCGAAACTTCTTGTTTAGTTTTAAAACAGTTCTAATTTAAAATTTTCTAAGTTGTCACATAGTTATCAAAATGCTGCGTATGTGATTTAGCTTACAAACTACGTTTATAACGTAAAAAGTGGAAGGTATTATAATCGTTCAGTCGTTGTCTGTCCGTCTGGCTGTCACCCACTTTCATAGACTAAACTACAAATGCTACGGACAATTGCGATACGTAAAAAAATTCAGCGCATCGAAATTGAACACATTGAACATTTCAGAAAAGAATTCAAAGTACTTCAATTATTTAAAAAAAACTGCAATATTTAATGCTCATTTAAAAAGCACAGGAAGCCATTTTTATTAGAATTAAATCACCATTGCCATCGCAACAATAGCTCGAGAAACTTTAATTCTTTTAGACAATAAATTAAAATTTATTTTTGCGACATCGATCAGTTTTGAAATGACGTCAAATATATTTCACTACGAGATTCTTTGTACGTTGATATAAAATATTTTCTTTCCATTTAAAAGCGAGGAATATTATCTATTTATTCTCTGAAATATAAATTAATTTTTACAAACGATAAGTAATAATTATTGAATTTTCGAAATAAAATAAATGAAACTAGCCAAATTTAGCATGTAAATGTTTAATGTAGAATTAATGCTGTGTTTGGCGTTTTTTTACCCGTTAAATATAACTGTTGTGTGGAAGCGGGTTAAGTGACAGATTCTGTTACAAACCTACTCGTTTTAATTCATGTAAATAAAATTCTTTACATGAAATAAATTACTAACAGAAAAGTCTTCAAAAATGATATCAGGTTAAAGGTAACAAGACATAACCAAGAGAACGGTAAAAGCATGTTACAGAAAATACGAATTTGTTTCATTCTTAATCATTTAAAATTTTTATATATTTTTAAAAAAATACACTCGATACAGGTATTTTAAGTTTTCTGTGATATATAATTTATATGCTTCAAATAGAAATAAAAATTAATCAAATATTAACATTTAAAAACACTTTAAAAAACTCATAATCCGTGTTTTCGAATTACCCTCGCTGTCAAAATAAATTTCTTTGGTCTTTAGCTAAAATTTCTAATTTTACTGCAGTCTATACATTCCTGTAATATTACGTTTAAACGCAGTTAAAGAAATTTAAGACATTTTAAAACTTATTACGTAAAATACAATTAAACAATATATAGCTGCAACTAAACAAATTTATTCGTTTCAAAATAACTTGTTAATGCCTTATATTAAAATAGGAAAAGAGAATATTAAATGTCTAGTTGGAAAGTATATTTTAAAACTTTGTTGGGGAATAGTGTTGTAGCTTTTAGAAAATAACTACACAGTTTTGAACAGACAAACGTCGCATTAGAGTTACACATGAGCAATTGCGAATTTTCAATTTTAAACTACAGTCAAATAACGAGGCCGTCACTGGTATAAATATCAAAACATCCTTACTAAGTCATCGTACCCGTCTTAATTAAATTAAAACACGACGCATTGAACTCGCACCGCAGTCTTCATACGCGAAGTTTTATACATTCGCTTTTAGCTACATCATTCGTCTTTAGAATTATCGAATTCAAGATTTTATTCATTTACACGGCCTTTAGATAATTCTAGGTCAGAGGGCCAACAACTAACCGATTGATTCTACGTTCCTTTAAATAGTAGAGCAACAACCATTTTAGGTAAAATCCCATCAAATAGTCAAAATCTTTCCTGTTAAAAACTAATTTGTCAAAGCCTCTAACCGCCGTATTCACAAGTTCGAGTCAAGTAGCGAGATATCCCCAGAACATGAATCCTGCGAGGAAGGGACAACTTGAGGGTTATTTCAAATTCGTATTCACAACCGCGAGATTTATCTGGGTTTCTCCTTTCGGGTTTCTTCCTCAGGTTTCAATCAGATTTTGTAACAGGACATATCATTGGTCAAGCAGAATCACGTGACGTTGTTTACTGATAGAGATATTTCTCACTTGTTCTATTTGCATCGTGAGACAGATCGCAATCGCCTCTGGGGAGTCGGATGGATCTATCTCGCCCATGTTAATTTTACTAACTCTAGGAACATTTTTCTCAGGAACTTGAATTGTTTTTATAGTTTGTTCCTTACATATAGCTCTTTAATTTAAACTGAAGATATTTCACAGTATAAAAAAATACTTTCACAGTGAGTTTTTTTAAAAATATGTATTTAAAAAAAAACCAAAAATCCAATTTAAAGTTTTATAACTTATTTTTGTTGCAGATATATTTAAAATTGAGCAGAGATATTTTAAAATTCCTCAGTTTAAATCAAATAGCTATTAATAGGCAAGAAATAATAAAACAAAACACGCTGATATATTTTATAGTTCCTGAGAAAAATTTTCCTAAGTGTTGAAAAACCTTATATTTCAGGAAACGCAAAAGAAAATTAAGGTATTGGTAAGAACTGATGTACATAGTTTCTGAAAAATGTTTGTAAAAATAAAACTACTAAACAGAAATCGATAATCTTTGTCTTAAATTAAAGCTATACATATGAATAAGAAAATAAGAAAACTAATGCCTTTATAATTATCATTATGTATATGTATAAATCTTTAACCAAGAATATTAACCTGCTAATTATATTTTACAGTGGCAAATACTAGTATGGTTATAATATTCCTCTGTTATTTGTATTTTATTATTAAGTTTGTAACATTTTTGTGCATAACTACCGCAGCACACAACTTTTAAAACAGTTTTAGTCAATTTAAAGATACGTTTTTAAATGGATTGTACAATAAAAATTATCATCGCATATCCCACGTAAGTCTCTACGTAGAAATTTAGTATAAATCTAAATCATGTTGAAAATATATTTATCTTTCTAATATGCTATACTTCTACAATGAACAATCTTATAAAGATCAATTAAAATGGATTAGAACTAAATAATTATAATCACTAGTTTGAAAGAAGAACCTGATAAGCTATGTTTGTTTTGATTTTGAACATTTCTCAGAGATATCCCTTTGAAAACCCACCGATATTGGTGGGATAACCCGTAGAGCAGATTCGGCTCCTTATCTCCTCCCTTTTGGCATAACTCGCACTTGTGAATAAGGAATTTGACGAAACCTACCGATCTATCCCCCAGGCGGGGGAAACCTGCGGGTGACCCGAACTTGTGAATACGGCCGTAAATGCAAAATACCAGAGACGCATACCACTACGATATTGAGTTGCAAGTAGCATCAAAAGTCTCTGTAATTAGTCAGTTGGCGAGTGCTTCCTTTCGCTACCCGTATCAATCATAGATATCATAGTTAAAGTACTAGATTGGCCGATCACGTGACCTCCAATGCTAACGACGGGACGCGCATGGAGACCAGAATAAGAGGGCAAAATGGCCAGTGTTGCTGCCACTTTAAGGATAAAAATACTACGAAAAAATACCATCTAATTCTAAAATTACAAAAAAAAATACTAGGAAAGGATTTAAAGTCAATAAAAATATTCCAAAATGCAGCTAGCATTTTTACGATATTTTTTTTGTAATTTTAGAATTAGATGGTATTTTTTCGTAGTATTTTTCTCCTTAAAGTGGCAGCAACACTGGCCATTTTGCCCCCTTATTCTGGTCTCCATGCGCGTCCCGTCGTTAGCATTGGGGGTCACGTGATCTGCCAATCTAATACTTTAACTATGATATCTATGGTGCTAACAAAGGTAAACTTGATAAACGAGCATTGCTTATATTCCCAAGTTGTCACGACTGCCTACCTCAATACATCCAATACATCTAGGGACTCTAGCCGGCGAAATAGGTTTAGTTAGTTTGAACCATCGTCGCACTAGAGCTACACTAGCCGCAGAATAGGAGACTTCTGGTTAAAGTAGGGTAAAAGCACGTCAGGGTTGGCTAACCAAGGCAGTCGACTTTACCGCAGTAGCACGGAAACATCGAATGGAAGCTAGCCGGATAAACAAATGGTCGACAATTGCCTTGTTTCAGGTGACGTATTTCCTACCACAGCTTTCATTCCTGCATTTCCTTCTTTAGTGTTCTGATTGGTGCCGTGTTCCCCACACGACATTGATTTACAATTAAAAGCCCGATAAGTTTATTTGCATTATAAGCATTTCTGTTGCCACTCAAGGCCTGAAACATGTCCATTTCGAAAATTCTTCAACCATAGTTAGAATTGTTTGTATTGGTGTCGCTAGTTATTTTGCTCTACTGAAGAAGGCAGAGGCGTGACAAGCTTGGAGGTATGGCAATCCATTAGAACCCGCGTACATTAGGGGCTCAGGCTGGGACGTAGCGGATCACTATTGAGGACTAAAGTGATTTAAATTGTCTCGAGTGGTGAAAAGAAACATTTGACAACTTGTTAAAGGTTCAACTTAACTCTGTTGTGGCTTTCCAAGGCTTATCAACTGTGGCACAAGTTCAAAGTTAATTCAAACAACCTGTAAACGCTTCAGATTTAACTCTGAAATAACCATTTTTGGATTCCAGGCACCAAGGTTAGGTTAGTTTGAATTATCGTCGCACTAGAACTACACGAGGGATATTAGCGACGGGCGTCGTATTTTAGAACCACAATAAAGTGACGAGACGACACCCGAGTAGGCACCCAACGCAACCGTTAAGGGCGACATCCCAGGAACCAAGATAAAGTTTGTTTTCCCTTTTCGAAATTCTGCAATTGAAATTCAGAAAGTAGCACAAAAATTAGGTAGTGAAGGTAGGGAATTTCATTGAATACAAAATTTAAATTTTTTCTAGTACAATTATTTTGCATTCCGACAGCTCCGTTTCCATGTTATTTTTTCGAACTGGACAAACACCTTACTGTACATTTTAAAAACAACGGAATAAATGGATATACAAATACAGGGTTTCCGTAAAAGAATGTCAGAGTTTAAATGGTATATTACAGGAGTTTATTTTATAGTAAATATAACAAATCGCGCATGATATTGAAGGAAAACAAACCTAATTTTTCCTATAAGTGCTCAATGTGTGCGCCTTTAGTGATACGGCACACATCCAAACGAAAATGCAATTCTTCCCATACTGTCTGCAGCAAGTCCGGAGTAATGGAAGCAACAGCCTGTGCAATTCTACCTTTCAAGGCTGGTAAATCGTGGGGTAGGGGTGCAACGTAGACCCGATCTTTTACGAAGCCCCAAAGGAAGAAATCGCAAGGCGTGATGTCAGGTGAACGAGGCGGCCAGAGTAACAGAACTCGGACATTCTTTTACGGACACCCTGTATAATACTAAACAAGTAGGTTTGCAACAGAATCTGTCACTTAACTCGCTTCCACATATTTGTGTTTAACAGGAAAAAACGCGCCAAACACAACATTAATTCTATATTTAACATTTACAAGCTAAATTTGGCTAGTTTCATTTATTTTATTTCGAAAATTCAATAATTATTACTTATCGTTTGCAAAAATTAATTTATATTTTAAAGAATAAATATGTCATATTCCTCGCTTTTAAATAGGATGAAAACATTTCATATCAACATACAAGGATTCCGTAGTGAAATATATTTGACGTCATTTCAAACTGATCGATGTCGCAAAATAAATTTTAATTTATTGTCAATAAATAATTGTCAATATTAAATTTATTTTAATTTATTGTAATAAGTGAATTTCTTTCGAAAATTCACTTATTTATAGTTTGTTAAATTAATTTACAGTTCAAGAAATTTATAATTTGTACAATTGATGCTTTAAAAATAAAAGCGAAACTTAGCATATTTTTTATGCCAAGTTAGAATTCTCTATGCATCTTTCTACATACATATATATATATATATATATAGAACCATTAAAAGAACTCTATTGTGATAATACAACAATCCAAACCGAATTATATCACATAAATAAATATTTTTTCAAAAGTGTATTTTTATTTTAACAAAAGTTTCTCGTACGTTTAACGAAATGGCAACAGTGAAAATATTGAATAAAAATGGAATTTGCATGTTATTTCAATGTAGATTAAATTTTTAGTTATTTAAATTTTAAATAAACTTCTAATTTAAATTTTTTAATGAAATTTGGAATGTAGCCTAATCAGATTTTTTGCTTTAAAATGACGTATCCCACTTGTCTGTGGGACTTGTGGTTCTTTCTGTGAAAGTGGGTGACAGACGGACAGACAGACAGACGGACTGAACGATTATAAAACCTTCCACTTTTTACGTTATAAACGTAGTGTGGAAGCTAAAAGGCCAGTTGAGGGGAATAATTAAACTTATACGGAAAGATTGATTCTTAACGGCAGCAGCAAGTAGCCAAGCCCCATTGCGTAAAACTATCCTGGATATTTTAAGAACAAAGTAGATTCCGTGGAAAGAAGCCTCAACTTACCAAACCACACAGGGCAAATTGAACTAATAGGCGGGTTTGAATGTTTTGCTGCCACATCCCGTTGACTTCTTAAGGGGATACGGTACCAAAACATTTCTAGAAATAATAACATAAACTTGTAAATTATAGTGGTTTTATATAATGTTCACTCTAAATAAACATTTTCTAGCAATAAAAAGAACTATTTACAAGTAGTTTCCTCTATTTTTTTAAAAGTCAAACTTTTGAACTTTTTTAAAACGCTACTCCTCTTTCAATTTTGAGAATAACCCCAAACTTTTATAGTTTGTTATTAGTACTATTTGTTCAAAAACTGTGCATGGATTTTAAAATGTTAGCTAGTTAGAAAGTAACAAGCATTTATACTGAAAATCAAAAATTACAAATTGTTGAATTCAACATTTTTTTAAAAACAACTATACATAGATCTTATTCCATGCACAATTTTGTGCACCATATGTATATAAGAACACAGGGTAAATATTTCAAAATTCTAACTTAATTAGAAAAAAAGCCTAAGGGATTTATTAAACACAACAATTGAAAAACCCGAAACCGAGAAAAAAGGTTGGAAGCAGACGAAATACGTATTCAAACTTATTAAATATTTTCTGAAGTCATTCCTATAACTTTTTTTCTACAAAAGATATCATTATGAAACTTTCAGTAAATGTTCAGAAAGATGTGAATAAGAAGTAAAAACTGAAAAATCGATATTTTGACCAATTTTTGGAAACCTACCTTAACTCATTATTATCCTACACACATTCCTTATATAAACATTTTCAAAACAAACGCATTTTAAAGTAAATAGTAATTTATAAAAAAAAAACTCTTACTGAGGAGCGCGTCAATGTCATGGAATTTGGGATTGACGACCCTAAAAATACCATTTTTTGTGCTATAAATCCAAACAAGCTGTCAGATTGTTTGAATAGTAAATTCTAACATCTATATAATATACTAGCACATTTATACCCGTTCTTCGCACGGAATAAAAAATATCAAATATATTCCAAATATGTGTACCATATACCCCGTTATAGGATCATAAACTTATTATTGTTTCCGCTCGTTATAAATTATAAAATCCCGTTTCATTGGCTTAAAATTCCAAAATGAAAAATACGCTATAAAATGCACTCATAAATGTCATCACAATTCCCTCATAAATACATAAAACCTTTTAGCTCATTTGGCGCGTTTTGGAAAATAATTTGGCGAGAAAATATATATAACTACCCACATCCATTATACAGCTCTAACACAATGACCTTCGAACAACCGACCAGCTTATAAATTATTTATAAAAGAAATTGCCTATTTGGCGAATTTTAGTTAATAATTTGGCGAGTTTGGCAACGTATTTGGCGAAAAAATAAAGACATAAAACACTAATAGCTCTAGTGCGATGGCCTTTATTAACCATCATAGTTCAGTAATAGCTTAACTATACATGTATTGCTTAAATATGCATACATGCAGTCAACAGAAAAATCAATGAAAAATCATCAAATAAACCCACAATAAAATCCGGGAATGAAGACTGGCGGAATTACGTCACTTGAAACATGTCAATTATTTTTCAAATAATGAATAAAAAATTTTGAAAGTAATGGCAAAAGAATAAAATAAACATTTTGAATTTTAAATGTTTTCGTTAAAAGTTTTATTTAATTTTTTCAGTCGATGGCATCAGGAAAGAGAAAAAATGATCGGATTTGAGCGAAAGTGGTGTATTTTTTTCAGAAAATTCGAATTTTCTTCAAAAATGGAACAAATATGAAAAAACTAAGCCTCAGGTGCACACGTTAGTATTAAAGGGAATCTATCTTAAAAATTTCAAATTTCTGAGGGCAGTATAAGTAGGTCTTTTACGATCCGAACACAGACACACAGACAGACAGACTCTTTCTTTTATTATTATAGATAAAAGGCAAAGTCCTGATTGACTCATTGACTCGCGTATCAACGTCCAGCCAAAACTACTGGATGTACAGCTACCAAATTTTAGGAAATATTCTTTTATATCGTAGGCGTCATTTAAGAAGCGATTTTTTGAAATTCGAACACAAACGGGTGTAGGAAGACAAAACGTGAGCCGATTTCTCCATAGGAATAGCATTGTTATGAACTTTTAATTTATACTTTTCGTTTTCTTATTTGAAAGAAATTTCAGCGCGTGTTCAGCGTGAGCGAAAATTAAGTATAATTACGTAAGCACGTGTGTTTAATTTCTATGATTGTTATTTGAATATCATTATTTTATTTATTGACATCAAATCTTTATTTCATTTTGTTACACTGGGTTAGATTTCTTCACCTCTATTTTAATTATATTTCCGAATCGGGAACAGCTATTGTATAATTAACGTTCTCGACGGTTTGGCGATTTGCGTTACGTTGCCAAGTAACAAAACTAACCAAATGTGGTATTTAATGTAAATCGATAGGTATAGCTACTCGGCCTACGTTAAATTCCGAAGTTCATCAAACTCGCCAATGAACAGAACGGCCATTATATCATATCTATAACAAGAACTGAATTTAATTGATGTTTACAATTGGTAAGAAAAGATATGGCGGAATATTTTCAAAGTTAATAAGGAGTGTGTACTTTATAAAACTTTTGAAGCCATACAAGATGATGACACGTCTGTTTCGTTTTCTTTCATTTGTCATTACTGTACAGACTTGATGTATGACGATGTCCGAGAATCAATTTTCAAACATGTTTTGGAGAATTTGGTGGTATTTGCTACAATATCTCATGACAGTAGAGGTGTTAATATTCTAGATCTGCTGAATACTTCTTCGAAATGCAATTCTACGGACCTATTCACAGACCTAGGAGTCATGCCTTTAGAGTCCCTAATATAAAATCATATTAAATAAGAGCAAAATATGGAAGAAAGGGTTGTTACATACGAATCTTTTCGCAAGTTGTTTTTTTTTTTAAATACATTTTAACCACGGTAAACCATGTTCCCCAGAATCGGAAATTGTACAAACTATGCGTAATATTCTGGCATGAAAATACATAATACATTTTTTTTAATTAACCGTTGAGAGAATATTCCTGGCTCCATCATAATAAAAAGCCGGCTTAATTTTTAATTTTGTAGTGTTATACCTTTAGAATAATATATTTGAAACTAATGTGATGGGGGTCGTGATATCCGAAAATTAGATTGTGTTTTTTACAGGTTTCTAAAGGAGTGGCTTTTGAACATTGGACCGTCTGTCTGCCTGAACCACCCCCACCCCCCTTCTACAGCTCGAATAAAAGATTTACATACTTTCATGCACGAGTTCTTAGTAGTACCTGTTATAAGGTTTGAAAAAAATGCGCATAAGCAAATGGTAGCTTCCATAGATTTTTTTAAAAAGGTATTCAAATTACTTTTTGGATATGTATACCTTAGGGGGAATGGGCGCGCTGGATCGGGGATCTCCAAAGCAAAGTGCATCAGTGTTAATCCTATGGAGAAATCAATATTTTCTCTGCCACATTTCTCCGGCTGTATTGAAAAATTTTACAAGCTGATTTTTCGATGTGATAAATGTAGCTGATTTACAGGTCCCGACCTTCCCACTCTTTGAAATTGGTTCGAATATATTTTTAATTTTCAATAAACACTTTTTTACACAAAATATTCGAAGCAATTTTAAAAAGTGGGAAGATAGAGACCTGTAAATTATCTACATTTATTATTTAAAAAAAAAACGTTTGTAAAAATATTCAATACAGCCGGAAAAATTTGGCAGAGAAAATAGTTTTTCCTCCATTGGATTAACACCGAGGCACTTGAGTTTGGAGACCCGCGGTCCAGCGCGCCCATTCCCCCTTAAATGTAATTTATTGAGCGGTCATTGAAAGTCGTGTATTCATATTAAAGTACTGTTGATTTGTGCATACAACAACAATACTTTAATATGAAAGAGAAACAATAGTTTTTATTAACATAGTGGGGCAGTTTAAACAATGAATTTTATATTTTAAACAAAGGATTGTTGAATAAAAATTCATTTTGGACGCCATTTTTACTAACTTACGATCTCAAGTCCGAGTTTAAAAGATAATTCTGATTCAACGACTATTTGAGTAACTTATTTTACTCCAAATTTTATTTGGGTAAGTCACCAGTTATGTTACTTTAAAATATTTGAATGTTTATCATGTTAGCATACAAGAGCAAATTTTTAAATAAAATTTTAATTTCTTACTTATGTCGTATATAAGAAAACAGTTACGACTTGGTTTTTATAAAACATACAACTTATTTGTTTAAAAAAACTTAAATTTTAATCTAGTTGTAAACTTATTGACTATATAAAATTATTATTTATCAGTATGGTTACAAATTCTAAGTATCTTAACTACAGGTAAGAATTTTTCTGTTCATTTTAAGTGTAGTATGGTGTAGTATTTTTTTAAAAGTCCATTTTAAAAGGTATCTTCAATGAAGTATATAAAGTTATTTTTAACGCTTATTCACAAGTACATTTTATTTCAGATTTTAAATAGTAACCACTAGAAAGAAAAGTACAAATGGTGACTAATATGCAAGTACCATCTTCAAACACCTATGCCAATGAAAAATGACGTAGATACATTAAAACAAGACGTAACAGTTAACACAAATCAAAAGTGTTGAATCCCAGCTATCATATTAATGTTGTAAAAGTTAAAGCACAGAGGTAAATATGTTTCAAAAATGCTAACACTTTTATTAATTTCTCATTTTATTCAAAAGTATGCGTGTACATTATTTGAAAACGGGTTCTATGTATATTAGACCAAATAATAATGCACCGAACAGTATTAAGGTAACAGGGAACAAAACAGCCACTCAAAATATCGAATTTTCATTTAAACTTTAGTTACTGAATCGTGCCTTTACGAAAGAACTTCTATGATGCACATTTGAATATGGGGCTGAAGTTTGCAAATTTGGTAGTTCATTTCAATATAACTTTGTTGCCAGCTTTAAATGTCGTTATTGAAAAACACCAATTTTCAACCTTAAGGTACACTTTTCTCTTTTTCTATTTTACTAGAAGGGTTGAAATTTCTGTAATGACGTATACATGTCTATTTAACACAGTGAAGCGAGTAAAAATAAGACGATTTTTCTTATTTAAGAAATGCGCAAAATTTCTATTTAGGTTAATAACTTAAAATTATGAATGTTTTATAGTCAAACTTGAGGTTCATTGCGTTGACTGGACTTTTTTTATGTCTACCAAAAAATTATTTTCAGATACACGCAATAGTTGTTGGAAAGTGTACCTAAACGCCAAAAATATTGGTGTTTTAAAATAATGACATATGAAGCTGGAAACAAATTTATATTGAAATGAACTACCAAATTTGCGAACTCCAACCCCATATTCAGATGCGTATAATATAAAAAATTTCGTAAATATTAATTTTAGTGATTGAAGGTTAAAATAAAAATGATATTTTGAAGCGTCGTTATGTTCCTTGTCCCTTCAATTCCAAACAAGAATAATCCAAATTACTGTTAGTTTAAAATATATTACTCTTCCTTTTCTGTAAATTTACTAATAGTTTTTTCGGCAAGTAGAAACACGCTTTACAGTAATTCTGAAAGTTCATTTGGTTACATATTAAAGAGCTTCTACATAGAAAAGTTGTCGGCAACCTTTTTCAATGAAGGGCTAAAGCGTTAGTTTGAGAAATTACAACCTTGCAAGCTGCATCAATTTTTAAATATAGATATTTAAATTAATTTTGAAAAAGAAAAATGTCTTTAGGCAATTACACTCCCAATTGGGAACTATTTACTTCGCATTTTGGATAAAATAAGTAAAGTTAGAATACAATTCCTAATTGGTAAAATATTACAAAAGCTACTCAAATATGTAAACAATTTATTGAATATCTGGAAGTTTCAGTATGACAATACATTAGTTAAAATAAGACGAAACAGTTTTTAGTTACGAATAAAAAAAACTTTTCTAACCCCTTTTGAAGGTTGAGTTACTCAGGAAACAACTAATTACAACGCGAGCGTCCTGGAGCTGAACCTTTGTTCTGTTGGCAATAAGAATCCAAATAACAGACTACAAAAGAGTGAAATGCTGGACGACATTTACGAAGGGTACAAAGTCCATCAGTACTGGTTTATCCTAACGAGTATGACTGAAGATCCTGAAATACTGGCCACTGACTACCAAGGAATGGTCAAGATTCGGAAATACTGGCCACTAGACTACCGAGGAGGGGTCAAGATTCGGAAATACTGGCCACTAGACTACCGAGGACGGGTCAAGATTCGGAAATACTGGCCACTAGACTACCGAGGAGGGGTCAAGATTCGGAAATACTGTCCACTAGACTACCGAGGACGGGTCAAGATTCGGAATACTGTCCACTAGACTACCGAGGACGGGTCAAGATTCGGAAATACTTGCCACTAGACTACCGAGGACGGGTCAAGATTCGGAAATACTGGCCACTAGACTACCGAGAATAGCCGGACACTTTTTAGCGGGTGGGAGGGAAGATGCTTTGGGGGCCTCGGCGGCAACTGTATAAAGATTCAGCAACAAAAATAAATTTTAAATACCTTGTACTTATACCGTTGTACATATACCTTGTTACTTTTACCCTTGGTTATTTAACTTTTACTTACCCTTAAACTTTATACCCTTGTTACTTATACAAACATTTTAATATTTATACCTTCTTACTTTTATTTATACCCTTGTTACTTTATACCCTTGTTACTTTATACCCTTATATTTACTTTATACCCTTTACTTTATCATTTAACTTGTTATTTATCCTTGTACTTTATCCTTTAATCTTTATATTTTAACTTTATATTTAATCTTTATATTTAATCATTTATATTATCTTTAATCTTTAATTTAATCATTTAATCTTTATATTTAATCATTTAATCTTTATATTTAATCATTTAATCTTTATATTTAATCATTTAATCTTTATATTTAATCATTTAATCTTTATATTTAATCATTTATATTTAATCTTTATTTTACATTTTATTTTAATCTCTTTTGTATTTTTGTGTTACTTTTCTAGCGTGTCTTAGTTAATATTTTTTTTATTAATATAAAAATGCTGCAGTCTCTGCTGCCGAGGTTTCTATTCCCATATAACTATAACTAATCTAGCATCTTCCCGTGGGCGGCAGAAAAAAAGTTGTATACAATTGTTACAAAAGAAATAAATCTATTGTTTGATAGTTGTGTTATGTTTACTTCTAAACTAGACTGATCATAGTTTCAAGGTTTAAAATAGTTTTAATTTGCCAGATTATTTTAAGTCGCAAAACTCCAACCAACATTTTCTAATATGATTAAATGTAGGATCTTCTGTCTAAAAGACAATAGCAGTCCTTAAGGCATTCTTTTATGTTTGAATATTATTGAAACTTGCATTCACATTTTAAATTACAATAAAAATATTTATTACTTTAAAATCAATCAAATAGTTAACTACAAGTAACGAATTTAAAAGATAGTTCCTATTTTTTATTTTAATAAAATTGGGAGTGAACATACAAATTTCTAATCCATATTCAGCGAGCCTTAATATTAAATGTCCAAAATTAAAGCATTTATTTAGTCTTACGCCAAGCAAATAAGTAGGTAGCGTTATTTACGTGAGTTTAGTATGCACCGTAAATGTTTAAAAGCGAAAAATACATTCCCCCAACCAAAATTAAATTAATTAACTTTCATAATTAATAATAGTATTTTATTATAAAAACCAAGTATAAAAAAATATAATTTTGCATAACTCCTCGACTCAAATAGGGGAGAGACCAATTGATAATAGTTGAAAAAATATTAAAAAAGCTTTTTAAATTACGAAATATCTTTTTAATTCTGCATACAATCTGCAGAAAATGTTATTTTTTCATTCTGCAAATATAAATATTTTACCAAAGTCCAGTTAAGTACCAGTTTAACCCTTTCCGCCCCAACTTTATTTTTTTATTTTAAAAATCTAAAATTTGGGAAATAGACTCATTGTGCATCCAGAATGACTTGATAAAAAGCAGAGTAAAAAAAAATCTTAATTGTCTAATTAAATTTAAAGAATAAAGTTTGAAACCATAACTTTTGAATAAATTCTAGCAATGATTTTTCGAAACTTTATTTGTTTAAAATAGTTAAACATCCAATTTTAAACATTTAAAAATGCAGGCATTAAGAATTTAGGGTCAATTGTTATAGAATAAAATTTATTTTGCCATGTTTTTCATAACTTTATTTAACTAACATACATTAAATTCTTCAAAAGACATGATACTTCCATCTAACAATGCCAAAAATAATATAACTTTATAGACTAATGCATGAAGAATTTAATACAATTTATTTAATACTAGCAGATAAATACCCGTTCTTGACACGGACTAAAAGAATATCAAATCGATCCAAGTATATGTGTCATTTGATTTGCTATAGGATAATAAACTTTGCCTTTGTTTACATTTATTATAAAGAATAAAATACCGTTACCTATATTGCTTTAAAAAATTCCAAAATAAAAATACATCACTACAAAATGCTCATCCTCGTATCACAAAAATCTTCCTCAATATGAACTAACTGTCATCGCGATTGTCCTGATAAATTCAAAATTAACCATAATTGTATAACAATGTTATTTCACATCAAAACCTCCATTCTGTTTTTTTTAAAATAAACTACCTCATTAGCACGTTCAATTATTTTTCAAATCATTAATTTAGTTTCTGAAGGTAATGGCAAGAAAATAAAAGCAATTTCAATTTTAATTGATTTTTGTGTTCATTTTAATTTCTTCTGTCGAATGGCAACACGAAAGGGAAAAAAATGATCGTATTTGAGCGAAAGTGGTGTATTTTTTTCAGAAAATTAGAATTTTCTCTAAAAATGGAACAAATATGAAAAACTAAGCCTCAGGTGCACACGTTGGTATTAAAGGGAATCTATCTTAAAAATTTCGAATTTCTGAGGGCAGTATAAGTAGGTCTTTTACGATCCACAAACATACACACACAGACTCTTTTATTATTATAGATAAGTGCGAGTTTAACTTAGTGAGAGGGAAAAAATCACAATTTTGATGATTCCAATTGGAATCATTGGAAGTGAAAGGTTTAAACCTTTTGAAGGTTATAGAAGTATTGATGACTAAGATTTTTCCTGCAATGCACAAAACTTATAAATTTGTAATTTTTTATTATGTGACCAAATTTTAAGATTTGCAATATAAAAGAGTTCTTTTCGCGAGAAACTGAATTTCGAAAAATTAAAGAGATTAAATTTTGAGTTAATTTTAAACTGATGCAGTGAAAACAAGCTTAAACCTTAGCCAATTTGATTTTCATTCAGAGAGTAAGGTTAAGCCCTAGATCGATACATGCTACCTTATCCTCAGAGGATTAAGACAAATCTTCAAAATAGTTTGTCCAAAAACCCAACGACTTTACCAATCAATAGCCGTTCTGTTGATCGTAATCAAAGTAATAGATTTTACTATATTAACGAAAAAAAATTGACTAAATTGAACTAAATTAGACTAATGCATGAAGAATTAAATAAAATTTATTTGAAATAAGTGCGAGTTTAACTTGGTGAGAAAAAAGAATCACAAGTTTTATGATTCCAAATGGAATCATTGGTGGTGAAAGGTTTAAAACCCTCTGAAGGTTACAGAAGTGTTGATGACTAAGATTTTTCCAGCAATGCATGAAACTCAAAAATTTATAATTTTTTATTATATTAGAAATTTTTTAAAGAATCCTTTTCTCAAGAAACGCAATTTCGAAAATTTAGATATTAAATTTTGAGTTAATTTTAATCCCATGCAGTGAAGGAAAGCTTAAAGCCAATTTGATTTTCATTCAGAGAGTTATGTTGAATTATCGTTGCCCTAGAGCGGCACATGCTACTTTATCCTCGGAGGATTAAAACAAGTCTTCAAAATAGTTTGTCTAAAAGTTCAACTTGCCATCAACAAAACGGCTATTTATCGGTAATCAAAAATGTATATATTGTACGGTTTAAAAAAAAATTGGAAATGAAAATAAATTCAAGCAACCACCCTCCAGATAAAATTCTGTCTTTTCTTAATTCATCAGTTAAATCTAAATGCAATTTGACCCAAAGCTATATTAACCCTCAACACTAAATAAGCAATCCTTTGATATGATTAGTACGGTTTTGGTTAATTAGTGTAGAATTGCCAGTTTCACTACTGGTCATTCATATGCACACCATTATTTTATGGAAGAATAATTCAGTATTACCTTCTGCAGAAATATAATTTTGAAGTTAAACAAACAAAATTTTCCATTAATAATTTTAATTTTAAAACCATGCAAGGTAAACAAAAGTACACTTCCACCAATTTACTTACCCATTAACAGGTTAATATTTATAATTACAATAGAAGATCGTTGTATTCTTTACCAAAATTATCATGACCAAATGCTTATTTGAACGAATTTTCGAGCAATTTTTCAAAGAATTAGAAAAAATATTCTCAGTAAACAAAAGTTTTCAATTCTAAATGTTTAATATTTTCGCAACTAGATTTTACAACTTCGAATTACAAAAACCAGCATTCAATACGATTTGAAGCCTCTCTGGACTTTTTTTTCATAATTGAAGCTAATTGTCTCAAACTAGATGGCAAGCTGCTTTTCCCAATTCAAATCAACGCAAAACTCCGATTCTTTCGTTCCCAAGCTAACACTTGGTCCTTATTTTATCTCTACCACTACTACACTACTTCTACTACCCTGCCACACGTCGGCCAAAGGTTAGGAATTGACTCTTCTCGAATCTAAGGCAGATTGTGTTTTCGGTCAACGGAGACGTGTGTTAATCTTTGGGTCGAAAAGCCTGGCGTCATTGCAGTTTCACGAGGTAACAGTCTGTTGACTATTTCCCCCTTCAGGACTGTCTAAAATTGTGGATGACTATAGATGGCATTATCTGTCAGAATAGTGTGTGAGTACTCAGATGATCGTCCTCTACGATGTTTTAAAGCACGTCATTTAATCAAACACAAGCCTGGACAAATATGTCTAACAAACTATACCATACTACTAAACTTTAATAGTCATAATTTCAAAACATGACTTGGAGCACGAGACTTACAACGATTTATACATTTGCAATTAAATAAAAGTGAATAGCGATGAACTAAAATTCTATGGCTCTAATCACCGGCTGACCAGTCTCGAAATCTTAGTTACACTTATTGCGCCAAATTTTACTACGAAGAGTTTAAAATAAATTGCTTATCATCGTTAAAATTCACTTTATTGCATTAAAAATATCTGAATAATTGATGCAAAAATATGCAGTAATATGAATAAAAAAAATTTTTAAATAGCTAATCTTTACTCAAATTTAATATAAACCGAGTAATTTTTAACGACTTTACAGCAACGAAAAGTACTCCGTCACGATCGTTAAAATTCACTTTATTGCATTAAAAATATCTTTGAATAATTTGATGCAAAAATATGCAGTAATATGAATAAAAAAAATATTTTTTTTAAATAGCTAATCTTTACTCAAATTTAATATAAACCGAGTAATTTTTAACGACTTTACAGCAACGAAAAGTACTCCGTCACGATCGTTAAAATTCACTTTATTGCATTAAAAATATCTTTGAATAATTTGATGCAAAAATATGCAGTAATATGAATAAAAAAATATTTTTTTTAAATAGCTAATCTTTACTCAAATTTAATATAAACCGAGTAATTTTTAACGACTTTACAGCAACGAAAAGTACTCCGTCACGATCGTTAAAATTCACTTTATTGCATTAAAAATATCTTTGAATAATTTGATGCAAAAATATGCAGTAATATGAATAAAAAAAATATTTTTTTTAAATAGCTAATCTTTACTCAAATTTAATATAAACCGAGTAATTTTTAACGACTTTACAGCAACGAAAAGTACTCCGTCACGATCCTCTGATGCAACCATAGTATAACATTGATTATATAAACATAATGTATATTATATTTTAGATTTACTTTGATAAAAGACGTATACCAATACGTATTATCGTCGGCAGAAAATATTCCACAATTCTGCCCAAGTATAAAAAATTTAACGTCCCGGAATTCAATTCCTTCACGCGCAAAGACGACGAATAAATATAGTTACTATTTAGATTCCATAAAAAGTTCAAAACATTGAATGATCATAACGGCAATTAAGCAGTTGTCAATAATTATAAAAATAAAGTATAAGGCACTATGACACTTTTTTAAAAATACATATTTCCGGAGAAAATCCAAAATGAGACTTGAAAGCAAAACCCCTTGTTGTAAAATTCGCAACTAACTTCTTTAAAATTCATCCTTTAGTGTTCCACAAATCCCCACCGAACAACATTCGTTCTGTTTCAACTAAATTTTGATTTTTAATTCAATCGTTTCAACTACAATTTGATATCAGTATTGTAATTATATACAGTATTTCCTCAATCTTCATAAAAATAATATACATTACAATCTGTAAACATAATATTTAAAGACAATGACTTACATATTTCCGGAGTGAATCCAACATGAGACTTCAGCCCTTTATATTTCCCTACAATAAAACAAAAAAAGTAGGTTTGTTACAGAATCGGTCACTCAGCCCGCTTCAACACACCATTTGTGTTCAACAGGAAAAAGTCGCCAAACACAGAATTCTATATTAAACATTTACATGCTAAATTTGGCAAGTTTCATTTATTTTATTTCGAAAATTCAATAATTACTTATCGTTTGCAAAAATTAATTTCTATTTCAAAGAATAAATACGTAATATTCATCGATTTTAAATAAAACCAAAACATTTCATATCAACATACAAAGAATATCTCAATGAAATATATTTGACGTCATTTGAAACTTATTGATGTCGCAAAAATAAATTTCTTTTAATTTATTATTTAAAAGAATTAGTTTCTCGAGTGATTGTTGCGAATGGCGATTTAATTCTAATGAAAATGACTTCTTATGCTTTTTAAATGATCAATTATTTAAAAAAAAAACTGCAAAGTTTAATGAAGTACTTCGAATTCGAACTTTTTTTCTGAGATTTTCAAAATCTTCTAATTTCGATGCACTGAATTTTTTGACGTGTCACACTTGCCTGCAGCATTTGTAGTTTGGGCTATGAAAGTGAGTGACGGACAGAACGATTATAATACCTTCCACTTTTTACGTTATAAACGTAGTGTGGAAGCTAAAAGTAACATTTTGTCAATTTCAAGGTATCGGCCCACCCTAATAAAGCTTAGGGAAACTTTCCCAATCAGGGATTCTAATCCGCGACCATTGTCATAGTAGCGCAAAAGCTCTACCACTCGGCCTATTTAATGTCATAAAGGCCGTAAATTAAGTCAATTGCATACAGCTAGGAGCATCCGTGTCGGATTCGAACCTTTATCGAATGTTACATCTCCAAACCAACGGCTTATCATTAGTCTCGAATTTTTTTTTATTATACTAATTACACGAAATGTTAAAACGAAGTTTAAAATAACTTGGTGTCCTTTAAATCAGTTTTATAATATTGAGAATACCTTTAAAATAATTGTTTACATAAAAAAGTGCTGTGTAAATAATAATGAATCTAATAATGAAAATGATGAGTTAAAAATTTGAACAACATGTATCGACCCAAATCTTAGTTATTCTAATTTAAACAGTAATTTTTAACGGGTTTTCAACCACTATAAAAAGTACTAGAATCATCAGATGCAACCGAAAATATAACATTCATGATACAAATAGAATTTCTATTGTTATAGTTTAGATACGTTGACAAAGGTCAAACATATCAATACGTAATTACAACCAGCCGAAAATGTTTCGAAATACTTTAAGTCTATAACTTATAACACATCGCAGTACGCTTCGTTCGCGCGCAAGCACGTGTAATATATACAACTATTTAATTTCATAAAAATAATCGTTCATTATCATTTGATGATTATTATGGTAATTAAAAACAGCATTGGCCAATAATTATAAAAATGAAATATAATACAATATATCAACATAATATTTAAAAAATGACTTACTTTTTTTCCAGAGAAAATCCTAAATGAAACTTGAACACAAAATTCTTCATTGTAGAATTCACAACTGACATCTTCAAAATTCGTCCTTCAACATTCCACAAATCCACACCGAACAACTTCCATTCTACTACGTCATTCCAAAATTTGCATATCTAGCGAAGTGAGTGGCCAGCTAAATAATATAAACCCGACCAGTTTTCGTCTTGAGATTTAAGTAGTTTTGGTTTATTTTAACTAACATTCTACTATTACACTTTAGTTAGTAGTCTAAAGTTACACTTTACGGTTTTGATAATAGGGTATTTGACTAAAAATTTTTGATTGGCTTAAAATATTCTTATGCCAAAAATATTAGACCCGTATTTTTTTCTTTTTTTCAAATACCCCATAAAAAGGGAGGAAAATGAATTTTAAAATTAGGACGAAAATGTACGCCCGAAAACGCTTTGTGGTGTTACGTGTATCAAGACGTCACTAGTACTATAAACAAACTTTAAAACACATTTTGGAATCTACTTTAGCAAATTTGAACTATCCGCTTCTGTAAAACCTCCTTCCATTATCTATAGAATTCTTATTTTAATAGCAAATTATATTAAATTCAGTTTAATTGCAAGCAAAAAAACATCACACCGGTTTATTTATATATACTAGTGACGTCAGAAAAATCGACGTGTTTGTGATCACGTGACGTACCGATGAAAAAAAAGACATTTTAAAATGATTTTTATGAATTATTTAAAGATTTATTTTGCAAAAATATATATACGTTTGTTATTTTTGGGTTCAAACTATAATTAATTTAATATTGGAAGGTATTTTAGCGATACAGTCAAGTACCCTATAGTGAGATATTTTACGGGTTAAACATCTAAATTTATGCACATTTTATTCTGTATATTTCCTTTCCCAGATTCATAAAACAATAAATTTCTTTTCGCCGGAAAAAAAAATTGTCTGACCTTTTAGAATTTTAAGAAAATATTTATTTATAAACTTAACTTTGTTTTAATATACCGGTTTCTGGTCTTGAGTTAAAAACATAAATGCTAAATGAAAAAAATTCTTTCTCAAACCTCTCCATTGGTGAATCCAAGTCACGTAGGAACAGGGCACTAATCGGAGCAACGATCAAAAGAAAATCTGGAATATAAGCTGAAAAGACCTACGTCCCTGAAATAAACCTAAAAAATAACTTTAATAATTTGTTTGATTCTTTGGCAAGCTGATTCGATGAGCTTGCCAAAGAAACAAGAGCTTGCCCCCAATCATCTAACCTCATAACTCTCGTTGACGCCAATGCAGTTGCCAGCCGTAGACTTATCAAAAATAATTTTAAATATTCCATCCCTGCTCTAAATTGTAACCGTACAATATCTTCAATAACAGCCAGACTACGAACAAAACATTTAAAAGGAATGAAAATCACAACGGAAGGATAAAGAAGCTTCTCCACACACTGCCCAAACTGTCCTGGTGTCCAACTGTCCCCGCAGCATATCTTTGGCTGCCCAGCAATTCAAGCCAGGCTCTTCAGGATTGGCTTTGAAGACCCAGAAATTTTAATTCTCTCCGAAGATGCAGAAGAAATAGCGAAAGCTGTCTACGACAGCTTCGGATCCATCTAGTTTTTGCATACAACATGGACACGACGACAACAACAACAATAATTTGTTTTTCTTTTATTCTTTTTCTTTTTTTAAATACGCCCTACAAATTTATCACCGGTTCGGAACTTTTCCCCTACTGTCTGTCCACAAAAACACTCTTGTGTTTGTGAATAAGAGTCGGATGAAGAAGGCAGCAATTGAGCTGTAACACAACCTGAAATGGGCGTCAGGACAGTTGATTACATAGTTAACGTTTACCAGAAACTAGCTTTTTATTTACTACTGGCAAATTTATACCCGTTCTTCGCACGGATTAAAAAATATCAAATCGTTCCAAATATGTGTACCATATAACCTGTTATAGGATCATAAACTTATTATTGTTTCCGCTCGTTATAAAGTATAAAATGCCGTTTCAATGCATTAAAATTCAAAAATGAAATATACGCTATAAAATGCACTCATAAATGTCATCACAATTCCCTCATAAATACACATTACCTCATAAATCGAATAAAATAAACATTTTCAATTTTAAATGGTTTCGTTAAAAGTTTTATTTAATTTTTTCAGCCGATGGCACCAGGAAAGTAAAAAAAGATCGGATTTGAGCCAAAATGGTGTAGTTTTTTTCAGTAAAAAAATCAGATTTGAGCCAAAGTGTTAGTTTTTTCAGAAATTCGAATTTGTCTAAAATAGAACATTTTGAAACTGAAATTCAAAAATCATAATCTAAGTATGAACTACTGCATTTGTGCCTAGTCATCATGCTGAGTCAAACATACATGCATACTCATACATGAACATCATATATAAACATACACATACTACATACTACATACATACATACATACATACATACATACATACATACATACATACATACATACATACATACATACAAAACTTCATTTTTATTATCATAGATACAATCTATACCTTCTGCATAAGTTCTTATTTTTGCTGTCAAACTAGCTTTTCTTACAACAATCATACAATACCAGTTTTAAAAGAAAAATAGTAAAAATACATTTCTCCTAAACTGTCACAGTAGCATAATTTTCGTTTAAAAAAATCCTATTAGACAAAGTAGTTAGACAAAGCTAAGAATAGACATAGTAAAAAAAGCTTTGAGTAAAACTGGCTTTTCCTTCGTTACTCAAATCGGACTGAGTAAAAACCCAATTCTACTGAATCTGTAAAACTTGTTTTTCCTTTGCTGTACTTACTTAGCAGAGTAACACAAAATCTGTTATAAATATATCTTTAAAAAAATGCTTATATGACATAGTGATTCTTTTTTTAACATTCTTCAGCTTAAATACTTATTAGTAAATAGCAAGTGCAACAAATGGATCAATAAAATTAGAAAATTAACTTTGCGACTTTAGAATTTTTCTTAAATAATGCCTTGAAGAATCTTGAAAAAAAACATTTTGTAGATAACTAAATATGTATAAATATAAGAATGAAAAAAACAATATATATTATTCACTCTGTCAGATAGTTATACAATCAAGTAGATTTGTACCAAAAACTATCACTTAGAACTGCTTCCGCACAAAATTCTCTTTCTTAAATAAAATTAAAATATTTATTTAATTGAAATAAAGTTTTTCGAACGCTTGTTGTGAGTGGCAATAGTGATTTAACTCCATTAAAAAACGGCCTTTTAATGTTTTAATGCTTTTGAATTAGTATTAAATTTTGCAGTTACTTTTTAATAATTGAATTACTTCGAGTTTGAATTTTTTTCTGTGATTATCAAAATTTCAATGGGATGAATTTGTCACAAGTGTCTGTGGCATTTTAATTTGGCCTATAAAAGTAGGTGACGGTCGGATGGACAAAACTTCCACTTTTTACGCTACTTAAAATTGGCGAATTTCGCTTGAATTACGATATTTGGCGATCTCGCCAATTTTTTGTCCCCAAGGGTTGCCGTAAAACAGATTTGGCGGGATTGCCAGATTGGCGACTTTATTGCCGGGGCCTATAACTTACTTTAGCCGAAATTTTCACGCTAACAAATTATTTTAAATATACTTTAACTAACTTTAACTCTGAACTTATTTAATTTTGTTATTCAACTGCGCATCTAATTTACGTAATTTATTATCGTCTGAATATCCAGTTTTTGCATTGAATTGTTAAAGCTAAAAACTTAAATTTGCAAAAACAAATTAATGTTTTACGCACAAAATCCTTCATTCGCAAATATTGTCAGCCGTCATATTTCAATGTTAGAATGGAAATTCCTTCGTTTCATTTCAAACATTTGTAATCCACATTCAGCTGGGAACATAAATTTATCTATCTTTCTGCACCTCCACGGAAGAGTAGGATCTTATCGCGGCCGGGTGGGCGAACGTGATGCGATAGAGCACTCCTTGCTGCCCTCAGCAGGAAGAAACTAAGACCCTACTTTGGGGAAAGATGAAAGAGCTGGAGATTGACTCTACACTGTAAAAAAAGTATGTGGTTTTTATAGCAAAAATTGTTAGCTGGTATTCAAGAAAAATACAGTATAATTTATTTTATATAGGCAATTTGCAATTTTAATGCTTAAGCTGTTTTTAAGGGGATACGGTACCCAAAAATTAGTCTAAATATCGATTTTTCAGTTTTTACTTCTTATTATTCACAATATCTTTCTGAACACTTACTTATTATTAACACTTACTTGTTATTAAATATTTTCTGGAGTCATTCCTATAAGTTTGAATACTTATTTCGTCTGCTTTCAACCTGTTTTCTCTGTTTCGCGTTTTTCAATTTTTGTGTTTAATAAATCCCTAAGGCGTTTTCTCTAATTAAGTTAGAATTTGAAATTTTTAACCTGTGTTCTTATATAAATGGTGTACAAAATTGTGCATGGAATAAGGTCTACTATGTATTGTTAGTTTTTAAAAAAAAATTTGAATTCAATAATTTGAAATTTTTTGTGATTTTCAGTATAAATGCATGTTTCTTTTTAACTGTAGCTCATATTTTAAAATCCATGCCCATTTCTTGAACAAATAGTTTTAAAAACAAACAATAAAAGTTTGGTGGAGTTATTTTCAAAATTGAAAGAGGAGTAACGTTTTTAAAAAGTTCAAAATTTTGACTTCCTAAAAAAAAAAATACTACTTGTAAATATTTATTTGTATTGCTAGAAAATGTTTGCTTAGAGTGAAATTTATATAAAACCACTATAATGTACAAGTTTATGTTATTATTTCTAGAAATAATGTTTGGGGTACCGTATCCCCTTAAAAAACAAATTTTAAAGAAAAAACAAAATTCCAAACTCCTTATTTTCCTTATTTGGTGTGAAGAAAATAACGAGTGGTGAGGTTTTTCTAATGAAACTGAACCCGGATATTTATTCTACATACAAAATATTGGGTTTCATCATATTAAAGTGTATCAAAAAAAAGTAAATGAGGAAGTTCGGCATTTTTAAGATTTTATATTTTTGTGATGTATTTAGAAAAAAGTTTGTTTTAAATGAAAATCGTAAACAAAATTTCGAAAATAAATTTTCTATCAAGTAATGAACTGAACAAAAAGCATCAACCAATGAAGCAATCACAAACAGTTCCTCAGGTCCCACGTCATTGCTTTCGTCATGCGTGCCTAAGCTGAGGAATGTTGGATTTCTGTATATGCTTAGATTCATGTAAATATGTTAATAGTTAATTAGAGAATTTAAAACCTCTTAAACCGCTGTAAACCACGGCCTACTCAACTACTAAAGCCGAAAAAGCTTTCCCAAACAAGCTCGGGGACGGAAATTTTGACGTCATAGTTCCGAGTGACGTTGTTCCGAAGATGAAGACAACCTGTCTCGAAACCTGTTCGGAACCTTTCGTTCACGGCTGACCACATTTTTAGGGTTTCGAATGCATCCGAACTAGTTTCTCGATCTTCGGCACTGGGAACAGTGACGTCAAAATTTCCGTCTACGCTCATATTTAGGAGAGCTTCTATGACCTTGTTATTGATAAAAAGCGAGTAGATAAGTAGCACAGGGCTTCCGAAAGACTTGTGCTACTTACAGGATTGTAGCGAGCAGATAAAAATCGCAGGGCTTCCGAAAGACTTGGACGCGAGCTACGTCCTCACCTGTTCGTTTTCGTGGGCTTTAGAGATCGCTGCCTTTGAATCGCTGTAACTAAACATTGTGCAAAATTAAAATATATATTTATAATCAGTAATTTCTCAACCTTCTGAATCAATTTAAAAAAAAAACTGTCGAATTCCCTCTTTAATTTAGAAATATGTTGCTGCTGCCGATCTTATTCTAAGTAGTCAATTCAAATGAAAAAGCAAAATTGTCTAGCATAAAAGTCACAACACCTTCACCGTATTGTGACATTTTAGAAACATCACATGCTGATTTCGATAGTGGTATCAGACTTAATGCTCCAAGTATCTTAAAAAAGGAGAATATTTCCCAGATGCCTCGCAAGCAAAACCCCTCCAGAAAGAGTTTTATTCAGTAGGTATAACTTCACCATAAAGATAAGAAGGAGATGGAGATGCTACCGGGCAAAAACCAATACAAAAACCGGTTTTGCCAAGTGAAGCCATCGATCGCTTTGAAGTAAGCCCAAACAAACACTCTGGCGTCCGTGGCCGAGTGGTTAGGGCATCAGCCTAGAGATTCAACCTTCTCAGGAGTGCGGGGGTTCGAATCCCACCTACTGCCAGTCATCCTATAAATCGGATACGTGCTGGAAATAATAGAAAAATCCTCATCACGGATGGGCCCGAGTACACAGGGACAGACGTGCTCGTTAAATCTGTGGAGTCCAAAGTCCCGACGGCGTTAGCGTACGATGTCGCTCGAAGTTCCGTTGGGTGCCCGCTCAGGTGTCAACCTCGTCACTTGACCAGGGTTCTAAATTACGAGGCGTTATTGGCTGTGTTAAAGCTCCTGAAGGAGGCTAGAAATAGGCAGCCGGAAACGATTACCTTAACTTACCTAACACTCTGGGCGAAGTATTTGGCGCTATTTTACAGTGGAATTTGTTTCGGCTTACAACATCGACTTGGCGATATTTGACTCTTTAATACAAACTATAATTACAACGCATTTTCTTTACCTGTGAAGGAAATTACTAACATCTTTTATAAATTCAGATCTTATGCAACAGCCTACAACTGCGCAAATAGTCATTTTTTTGCTTTTGAATTAACGCTTTTTAAGGAATAAAGCATCCAGTTATAACTTAAACTTCTAAAAGCCAAAATCAACTATTTTTCTTAATATTCTTTCACAAATTAACTTAATATTATTTATCGTCTGCTCGATTTATTTGTAGTGCGAAGAATAATTAAATATTTATTAATAACAAATGTAATGAAACTACTGCAAACTGCATTAAAAAATACGAAATGTAAAATAAAACTAAGCATAATTGTATGCAAAAAATATGCCTTGCCGCTCTTTCTTGGTAAACAATTAATGAACAATCAAAGAATCACATTGTGCTACATTTTATGAGGCCATTCCAAACTGATTAATGAAAAAATTATTTTGCTTCAAATATTTTTAAATAAATAAAGTTTCTCATGCAATTGTTGATATGGCAGCAGTGATTTAAATGACTCAAAATTGAATTCAAATGCTAATTCAATGGGAAATTCGCCGACAGATAGTAAATTTATGTCCGTCCGGACGTACAGACAGGCGGACAAAAAGTATGAAAATTGAGTCTCTAAGGTCATAGCTTTCAAACAAAAAAAAAGAATGTTTAAGATCAGATGTATAGAACCGATTTTGGAAGGGGAGTACCGACAGACAGACGGACATCGACCGCATGTCAATACCTACTTTTTAATTTTTTCAATTCTTTTGAATAAAAAAAGAAAATAGACTAAAAATCTGTTATTGAGTGTGAGTGAGCTGTTTGTTAGGGCTTGCTAGGGTTGCTTGGCGACTATCCGACGGCTTCACTTTGTTCCTCGCCAAGCATCTCCATCTCCACGAACCCCACAGTTACTTACTCTTTATTTTATTTATACATTCTTTGAACCACTGGCTTCTCTTGGAGATAAGTTTTGAAGAGGAATGTACCCGGAGTTATCAAAAAGGGGCACAGAGAGACGAAACGAACGTTGAGAGCTAAAGATTTTTTTTTTCATTTTAAATTTAGTTTATTTTATTTAGATATGGTTTGTGGGCGCACTTTATTTATTTTATTTTACGATCTAGATATGGTTTTATTTTTGTATTTTTCAGTTGGAGTGGAACGAAGCATCTGGCGTTTGATTCGGGGAACATAAATGGAATTTTTACGGTAGACATGAATCAACAAATAGTTAACACCAGCGTGAATAAACTGAGAATGGGACATAAGAATATTTTTTTAAAGGTTTATAATTCATTTTGTGATATTTTTTTTTACCTTTTGGGATTTCTCTTTTGAAGATTTTTTATGACACGGCTTTACGTGGGTTTTCAACCATTTAACTAGGAGAACCATTCAAAAATGGCTCTTTAACAAAGCTTATAAAAAATTTTAAATGTTTTGGAGAAAATTTTACATTTTCATTAGATACTCAGAGGATTTTAAGATTTACATTTGTTAGTTATTATCTTACACATATCCAAATTAATTACCATTGGTTTAAAGCCTGAATAACAATATTATACCACTAGCAAATTTATACCCGTTCTTTGTACGGATTTAAAAAATGTCAAATCGTTCCAATTATGTGTACCATATAACCTGTTACAGGATCATAAACTTATGTTATTGTTCCCGCTCGTTATAAAGTATAAAATTCCGTTTCATTGCCTTAAAATTCTAAAATGAAAAATACGCTATAAAATGCACTCATAAATGTCATCACATTTCCCTCATAAATACATAAAACATTTTAGTTCATTTGGCGCGTTTTGGAAAATAATTCGGCGAGAAAATAGATATAGCTACAAACACACCCATTATACAGCTCTAACACAAAGACCTTCGAACAACCAACCAGCTTATAAATTATTTATAAAAGAAATTGCCCATTTGGCGAATTTTAGTTAATAATTTTGCTAGTTTGGCAACGTATTTGGCGAAAAAATAAAGATTCACAGCAGTTTACGGAAATGCAAAATCATATTTGATCCTTTTGATCACGTTTATGTCTAAATAGCATTGAATTGGTCAAAAACATTTATTTACAAACACTTAACACTATTTAAGCATAAACATTTTCACAAATAAAACTGGCAGTCTCAGAACCTTAAACTCTAAGGCATAAATATTACTTTATTGAAGGACTCTTTTTTTTTCTTACTTAAGTTTTATTATACTTGGCATAATATAAATATATACAAAATCTAAATTAAATCTAAGATTTTTTTTATATATCTTCAACATTAAGCAATAAGTCATCCATAAATTAACCGTTGCATTATTCGATGATATTCTATTACGTCCGGTAAATCCATTAAAAAAAGCGTCTTTTCATACACTAAGACGTATTTACGGGGGCCCCAGTCGGTTAGGCATTTGCCTAGCATGTGAAAGGTCCCAGGTTCGAGTCCGGGCATCGCCAAAATAACTGCCGACCTATAAACGGCCCGTGCAGCCAAAAATGTCCGACGAATAAAACCCCGTTCAAAATGTGCACGTTAAATATCCTTCAAAATCCTAACGCTGCGTACGATGTCGCCCGTAACGGTTGCGTTGGGTGCCTACTCAGGTGTCGGCTCGTCACTTGATTGTGGTTCTAAAATACGACGCCCGTCGCCAATAGCCCTCGTGTAGCTCTAGTGTGACGATAATTCAAAACTAAACTAAACTAAGGCCTATTTACTAAAAAGTTCTGCATGATTCGTGATCAAATGCACTAAAAACATAAAAACTTATTTTGTTTCTATAAATAGATCAAACGGGTAAAGATCTTTATTTATATTAATAGATACTGGGAGTACAATCATCTAATTTAAAGTTTATGAATGAAACTCTCAATTAAGTCTATGAATCTTTATTACGACAAATAAATCGCTTGTTATTGAATGCTAAAAAAGAAATAACGCATATAGAAACATGTTTTGGCTGGCGTCACCAATGCTTCAAACCCTTTATAAGTGTGAACTAGAAGCATAAAACTGGCAGAGTAGAAGCAAAAAAACATTTAACTTCGCTGAAAAGGGGGTTCCGGACACAATCCCGAAAGCCGAAATCCCGACAAGCCGGAATCCCGAAAGGCCATAATCAAGACAAGAACGAAATCCCGAATGGGTCAAAATCCCGACAAGTACAAAATCCCGAATGGGTCGAAATCCCGAAAATAGATTTTTGTCCATTTCTAGATTTTTTTAAAAAATATATTAGAGATTATTTATTTATTTAGTTAGTTATTTATTTAGTTATTTATTAGTAGTCAGTTATATTTAGTATTTTATTTAGTCAGTCAGTTATTATTAGTAGTCAGTTAGTTATTATTAGTCAGTAGTTATTTATCAGTCATCAGTTATTATTTAGTCAGTTCAGTAGTCAGTATTAGTCAGTGTGTTATTTAGAGTCAGTCAGTTATAGTGTAGTCAGTTTAGTTAGTCAGTATTAGTCAGTCAGTCAGTCTAGTCAGTCAGTTTTTAGTTAGTCATTATTTAGTCTAGTATAAGTTATGTTAGTCTACGATGTTAGTATAGTGTTCAGTCAGTTCAGTCAGTTCAGTCAGTCAGTCAGTCAGTCAGTATAGTCAGTCAGTCAGTCAGTTAGTCAGTCAGTCAGTAGTAGTTAGTCAGTTCAGTATAGTCAGTCAGTAGTCAGTAGTCAGTAGTCAGTCAGTCAGTCAGTCAGTAGTAGTAGTTCAGTCAGTTCAGTCAGTCAGTCAGTCAGTCAGTTAGTCATTAGTCAGTCAGTCGGGTCAGTAGTCAGTCAGTCAGTCAGTCAGTAGTTAGTAGTTAGTTAGTAGTCAGTATTTAGTCAGTCAGTCAGTCAGTCAGTTAGTAAGTCAGTCAGTCAGTTAGTTATTTAGTCAGTTAGTTATTAGTCAGTTAGTTATTTAGTCAGTTAGTTAGTATTAGTCATAGTCAGTAAGTTAGTCAGTTAGTAGTCAGTTAGTTAGTGTCAGTTAGTCAGTAGTCAGTTAGTCAGTTAGTCTAGTCAGTAAGTTAGTCAGTTAATCAGTCAGTCAGTCAGTTAGTCTCAGTCAACTAACTGTTATAACTAACTGACTGACTGACTAACTGACTGACTGACTGACGTATTTATCTTTAAGCCCGGGTTTAGTAGGATTATTGCGGTTCTTCTATTGCTTCTTTATGTTTGAAATATGACTTATATCACTGTTGGCCTAAACACACGTTCACATACGACTGAATCCTTTTGAAAAGTTTTTTTTAAAATATTAAAAAGGATATTTATGCGACCATTCAAATAAAAAGGCAGTTAAAAAAAACATTTATTTTATTATATCAAAAAAACTGTTCCCCTCTCTTTACCCTAAGTTAATCAATAAACGGGTTTGTTGAGAAGAAACGGTGTTTTTTTTTTTTTTTGTAGAGCTCTAAGAAAGGAATCTGAAGGGACGTCTCCCTTTTAATCACATGCCTGGATGAATCTTTGGTCAGGCTTGACATGGGGCCAACTTAAAAGAGATTTATAGCAATTCGTTTTACGATAAAAACGCGAATTTACTCTACCCGCCATTTTGAAAGTAAAATTTCATTTCCCCCCGACCCATTCACAAAGAAAAAACACTTTCTCAAGGATTTGTCATTCCGAAAAGGACTTGCGATCTCATATTGATAGTTAAGTTCAGTTTCTTCCAACAGAGCTGTATATTTCCCAAGAACTGAGAGCCATTTTTTGTGGCATCATCTACACTCTTAAGACAACGACGGTTTACTCAGTCTGAGTTAATTTCCACTCCTTTCCGTACCGAAAATGCACTTCCCTCATAGAGTGGATTTCACTCTTTTTGCGGAGTGGTAAAGAAATTACAAAGAAAACATCTACGTTTATACACTCTTAAAAACGAGCGGTTTTAACTCAGTCTGAGTTAATTTCCACTCCTTTCCGTACCGAAAATGCACTTCCCCTATAGGAGTGGATTTCACTCTTTTTGCGGAGTGGGTAAAAGAAATAAAAGAAAACAATCTACGTTATACACTCTTAAAACGAGAGGTTTTAACTCAGTCTGAGTTAATTTCCACTCCTTTCCGGTGCCAAAAATGCACTTCCCCTATAGAAGTGGATTTCACTCTTTTGTTTTAAGAGCGTAGGCGACTCTCGCTACCAATTTTGACGCTCAGATTACAATGAATCAGAACTCTCTGTGAATGTTAAAGTATGCCGAGATTTAATTTTGCCGAGAGAACCCAAGATAAATAGGTATTCAAGGGATCTTTTACATGCCCACATAATCATACCCGTGCCCTAGTTTTTTCCCCATCTAGAAAATCTAACGACTCAGCCGGGGTTCGAACCACGGCCAACTTAAATAACAAGGCCAGAGAAGCTCTCCCAAACATGAGCGTAGACGGAAACTTTGACGTCACTGTTCCCAGTGCCGAAGATCGAGAAACTAGTTCGGATGCATTCGGAACCTTAAAATTGTGGTCAGCCGTGAACAAGTGGTTCCGAACAAGTTTCGAGACAGGTTGTCTTCATCTTCGGAACTATGACGTCAAAATTTCCGTCCCCGAGCTTGTTTGGGAAAGCTTCTTCGGCCTTAGTCGAGTAGGTCGTGCTCGAACCCGTAAACGTGGTCTTATGAGGTGAACACGTAATGCCTCTCAGCCGCTGGGAGAAGTAGAGTTTAGTTGTGTTAAATTACCGTCGCACTAGAGCTACACGAGGGCTAGTTAGGGCTAGTAGTGGCGACAGGCGTCATAATCTAGAACCACAGTCAAGTGGCAAGCCGACACCTGAGTAGGCAACCCTTTCAACTTTTTTTAAGAGCAACATTGCACGCGGCGTCGGGTTAGTTGGTTGGTTGGTTGGTAGACATATATATTCAGGTTTGTGTGCTTGGTCAGCGACCCGCTTATAAACCTTCGTCAAGTAAGACAGACACAACACACACACAAGTGGATCCATCTAATTTTTAGAGACAGAGGCCAATTAGAGGATCCCCAGAATTGGCTTGTCACCAGAGGTATTGATTTGGTATGGGAACTTGGAGGACTTTGTGACCACGACAGATTTAACGTGCACCAGTCACCATTAGCGTACACGGGGGGGTCTTCGGAAGGCAGCGGGACTCTAACTCGCAACCTTAGGGATGCCAGTCCAAGACCTTACCGATCAGGCTATCCCGGCCCTGCGGCGTCGGTAGTTTGAAGCATATTTGATGTGCACCTCCTCTACACGGGGAATTATCGGACTTTTTAACTGCACATACCTTTTGTAGATCAGCAGTAATTTTGGTGATGCCCGGGCCCGAAACTGGGACATTTTTGTAACGAAAGCAAAACATGCCACGAAAGCAAAACATGTGACAGCTAAAGGCCCGATTCCAACATCCCTGTCTGCGAGGACAAGTACAGTGAAATAGTGCTTCAAGGCCGTTTTAGACCAAAAAAAAATTTAATGGATTATGACGTTTGGGTCCTTTAGCATTAACACAATCTCATACCGAGAAATAAAATATAAAATAACCTCCGAAGCGCAGTCCCGAATAATGGATTTTTTTTCTAAAAAAGGTTAATTTTTATAATGATTTATTCTAATTCTCTTCTTCGGGAATTTTAATGGGATAGGTGTAAATCACTTAGCAACGCTGCTGCTTCGTGAAGGTTAAATAGGATGGCGGCGCTTGGCGAGAAGTGAAGCAGTCTGAAAACCACCATAAGTATAATAGATGCACTCCAACACACCGTGTGTTATGAAATGGCTTGTTTCAGATGACGTAGTCTTTTCAGCTTTCATTCCTGTTATCTTTTCCATCGATGCTCTGATTGGTGCTCTGTTTCACGTCATATTGATTCCAATGGAGGCTCGAGAAAAAAATTCATTTTCATCCAGCATTCGGTTGCCACGCAAGACTTAAAACATGCTTATTGAGATGTGACTTAGTGCACATAGCAAAATTTAAATCAAAAGCCCCTCTTTGATTTAAAGCAAAACGCATTATTCTGATTTTGCCAATCGATTGTTTACGCTTAAATAACAACTATTTTTTAATCTGCTTACAACTCTTCTCAAACGCACTTAAATCTTTCTTTTACAATATTTTATTTTAATAGTTATTTATGCAACTAGTGTGAAACGAGTTGAATAAATTATGTCACGAGCGAGGTACGAGTGAGTGAAATAAATTCACCAGGGGCCGTAGTGAGCCTAGTGGTCAGCGTCTCGGTCTCGGGATCGGAAGGTCCTGCGATCGAGTCCCGGTACCACTGAAGACCTACCGAGTATATGCGGAGTACGTGCTCGTTAAATCTGTTGGGTCCGAAAGTCCTCTAAGTTCCCATACCAAAATCAATACCTCTGGGGGTGACAACCGCATCTCTAGTTTGGCCATCGATGTCTCTAAAAATTTAATGCTGCTTACCACTTTTGTGGTTGTCGTTATCTTGTCTTTTACGAATGTTTATAATAGGGTGATGCACAAGGTAACAACCATGAATAAATATGTCTACAACGAACGAACTAAATTCACCAGTTTAGCAAAGGCTATTTTCAACATGTTGTCATACACTATTTTTTATAATAACGTGCAAAAAAAGTATTTATTAAATTAGCATTTAATTATTGGCTTATTAATTATTTTATTATCACGTTTAAATTATTTGAAGGTGATTATTTATATTAATGATTATTTTAAAATCACATGCAAAAAGTATTTCTTAGACTACTGGCATTGGAAATAAGACGCCAAATAAAGAATTTTCCACCAATCACAAAGCCGACGAATAAAATATCACGCTCAAATAAAGAATTTTACACCAATCAAATGCTCTTATTTACGTTGTCGCACTAGTGCTTAAAAGTAACTTTGAAGACGATTTCGTTAAAAGCATCACTTTTGCCACGATTATTGATGTGAAAAAGCTAGTTTTTTTGCACGATATTATAAAAATAACTATTGTGGCAACCATCGTTCCTCAGTTAATTAGCGCCAAACAGGGAGTCTAAATAAGATGTAGTTTGCTAGACGAGAAAAACAAGTAGGATACGTCATTTTGAAGCAAAAAATCAGGCTAGGTTACATCCCAAATTTCATTAAAAAATTTTAATTAGAAGTATATTTAAAATTCAAATAACTAAAAATTTAATCTACATTAAAATAACATGCGAATTCCATTTTCCTTCAATATTTTCACTGTTTCCATTTCGTCAAACGTACGAGAAACTTTATTTAAAATAAAAAGTAGGTTTGTAACAGAATCCGTCACTTAACCCGTCTCCACACAACAGTTGTTTTTAACAGGTAAAAAGGAGCCAAAACACAGCATTAATTCTATTTTAAACATTTACATGCTAAATTTGGCTGGTCACATTTGTTTTATTTCGAAAATTCAATAATTATTACTTATCATTTGCAAAAATTAAATTATATTTCAAAGAATAAATATGTAATATTCCTCGCTTTTAAATAGAATGAAAATATTTCATATCAACATACAAAGAATCTCGTAGTGAAATTTATTTGACGTCATTTCAAACTGTTCGATGTCGCAAAATAAATTTATTTTAATTTATTGTCTAAAAGAATTAAAGTATGTTGTTGCGAATGGCAAATTCTAATAAAAATAGCTTCCTATGCTTTTTATATGAGCATTAAGTTTTTTAAATAATTGAAGTACTTCGAATTCTTTTCTGAAATTTTCAATGTATTCTAATTTCGATGCGCTGAATTTTTCGACGTATCACACTTGTCCGTAGCATTTGTAGTTTGGGCTATGAAAGTGGGTGACGGACGGACTGAACAATTATAATACCTTCCACTTTTTACGTTATAAACGTAGTGTGGAAGCTAAAAAGTCATCAGCAAGTCGCCATGTGGTGCACAGCACAGAATTGAACTGCGAGTGCTCGTCCATGCGCAGTCGCCGTTGCCATCGATAGTGTGGACTACAGAATAGCAGCAGACCAAAGAGTTCTATAGTAGGGTAGAGACTGAACCTGGCAAAACACCATGACCAACACGGAGACAATATAGGGTGGCATGTGGGGCTCGATGGCCTAGTGGTTTGGATCGCAGCCATAACGCTAGCAGTCAGCGAGCTGTAACAGGTGCGGGTTCGATTCCGCCTTTGCCCTGGGTGTACTTCCTTCTCAGTATCAAAACTTTAATTAACTAGCACTTTTGCCACTCTATTCAGTACGAGTCGTTCCTCTACCCTACCATAGAACTCTTTGCAGCAGACTAACGAATTCCCTGATCTGCGCCCTCTGACGGGTGCTTGTTTTTTGGCTATATCCTGAGTACGCCACAAATGCCACAAAGGCAACAAATGCAACAAAACTTGGCGACTTGGCAGTGTCAGCCCCGATGCTATTGCATCGTTTGGCGCCCTTGGCGGCCGCCAAATTTTGTTGCATTTGTCGCCTTTGTAGCGTTTGATGTCGTAGTGAGGACATAGCCTTTAGAACCCATTTGGTAGGGCGCTTGTAAAACTGTATCCCTTTCATCCCCTATAGTTGTAGGTCACAGTTAAAGATCTTATTTAACATTGACAACTTTGTGAATCCATTAACACCTTTTACTGGAGGGCTTAGGTTTTACCTTAATTAGCCGGACCAGAGGACATGATCAGGTATTGAATAGTTCATGCTTTAGAAGGGAGATAAGAAAACAGCACTTTTACAATAGAGTTGTCAATGAGTGGAATGCTTCACCAGATTCACCAGATCACCGAAGAGAGTGGAGGATTTTAAGAAGAATCTTGATAGTCATTGGAAACTGGTTAAGTATTAGATATATTTTGGACCAACCTTGCTTGGCCTCTGGCCTGTTGTCGGTCGACAATTTTGGTATTTGTATTTTCGAATAAAAACGTTAGCTTTCATTTTTATAAATGCGTTTTCCGTGAAACTTAAATTGTCCTACATAAATTGTCCAGGAGATTATGGTTTTCATTTTCCTGATATTTTGTTTATTTAGATGAAATTAAGAAAGGGGCTTATTTTCGAATGGCAAATTTTCTTTCCAATCGTCATGAATGGGTTAATACCATAGATATCATAGCAACTTGACGAGCCACTTAAGGAGAAAAATACTACGAAAAAATACCATCTAATTCTAAAATTACAAAAAAAATATCGTAAAAATACTAGCTGCATTTTGGAATCTTTTTAGTGACATTAAATCCTTTTCTAGTATTTTTTTTTGTGTACTTTTAGAATTAAATGGTAATTTTTCGTAGTATTTTTCTCCTTAAAGTGGCAGCAACACTGGCAATTTTTCCCCCTTAAAATGCCTCCATGCGCGTCCCGTCGATAGCATTGGAGGTCACGTGATCAGCCAATCTAATACTTTAACTATGATATCTATGGTTAATACAATTTCCCTTCATGTGAAATTTTCAAATATCATTAAATAACTGCATTGAACGCAACGTAGCGCTAAATCACTCGCCAAATGGTTTGGGTGCATGAAATAAAGCGATCGTGGCTTCACTTGGCAAACCTATTTTTGTATAATTTTTCTCCTGGCAGCATTTTTATTTCATCTAACCTCCATATTCAGCTTTCTGTTTCTAAAGAGATACTTATGATAAATAGCAGGACCCAAAGGGGTAAAAATATTTAATGGCGGCAATTGTTTCTATAAGAATCTGCTGATTAGAGTAACTCGTCATAAAAATTACAACAAGATATACGAGGCAATAATTCTTAATAACAGTTAATAACTTTAAAGTGCAAAGTGTACGTAAATTTAAGGGATTTTTTAATTGAAAAACGTAGAAAGGAATTTTACGTAAGAATCACTATGTGTTAATTATTATGATAATAAAAAAATAATCTTAAGTATAATCTAAGCTAATTATAAAGTAATGGTGTTGTCGTTTTTAATATAAATATCTTAAATAGATGCTACTTAGTTACATTGACTTTTATGAACTTATTTGAAGATTTTTTTTTCTATTTTATCGAAATAATATTTTATCTTTTCTTAAAATTACTATACAAGGCGCATTTATATGTACCAGGAATGTTATTAATTTTGTTTTAACAAAGTTATTCTCGTTACTTTGTAAAACATAATTGTTCGTTCCATTTAAAGATTAAAATTGTTCTATTTGCAGATTCTTGAAATCCATTTTATTAATTTACTATAGCTCTAACAAATATTGTTTTAAGTATTTAATTATCTATTCATAGTATATTCTACTCTCTTTAATATATTTAGAACATATATTGCATTTTATTTTTAAGTTTTTAGGCAAGGGGCATGTTTCACTTCCTGAGTGGCAACAGTTGCAGCGGTATTGTTATCTTTTTTGGTCCTACTGAAATTACATTTGTTCCACTTAATAAATGGCAATTAATATGATATTCCTAAAATTAAGAATTATTTCAACTTTGACATTTGAATATTTGATGCATTTGCATACATTTAAAACATTCATAGTGATCAGACAAAATTTTGCAATAATATAGCTCCCTTTTTCGTTATAAATGAATTATATTTACTATCTAAAAAAAGAAGGAACGAATTCAATTACTAGTTTCATTAATATTTTAATAGATTTTAATCATAATAAGCACTGCTTGCTAATTATAGTTTTAATATTGTTAAAGTTTAATAAATTGCAAGAAAAAACAGGTTGCAGTTAGAGAATTATAAAATAAAATACAGCAGACGAAAAAAATCACGCATTAAACGTAAAACCGAAACAACCAATGAAATCGTGGAAAAGCAAGAATGAAAACTGGAAAAAGTACGTCATCTAGAACAAGCCAATTTTAATCATTTGATAACTTATCTTCTATTTGTTTTTTAAATGCATAACCGCTCAAAACCGTTACATTTTTCATTAGTCATATCCATAAAAAGGCAAATCGCTATAACTTTATAACAATTTCAAATACTATAAGTAAATTGTAATGTAATTAGACACATAAATATTAAGTGTCTGTGCATCGTATTTACTGTGGTAATTAACAATTTATGCCGTCCCCCGCTTAGGAAATGCTCTGCTATGACGTGTTAATCAACATTCATTACTATATCAAAGACTAACTGAATCCTTTAAGTCTCATTCTATTTTAAGACAAGTTTAATTTAAATTTGTAAATATTTGTAACTCCAATTCTTCTGCTACCTGCAACTGTATTTTTCCCGCTACTTTGTAAAACAGAATTTCATTCGGGTTCATTGATTGTTCGTTCCATTAAAAGATTAAACGTGTTCCATTTGCAGATAACAAGAAATGCATGAATGAAGACCTTTCCATATCGAACAAGGGCTCTTTTAAAAGCAACATCGTTACGCCATCCATCTCTATCTAAACAAGATTCTTGAAATCCAGCAAACTACTTTATCGTAATCAAATATCGTTTAGCTCTCCATAAAATTCTATCGCATATCTGCCATTAAATGCGATTCACGTATATCGCCAAATTAAGAGCCCACGCGATGATAATGAATATCGCCAAACAGCAGACATTTTCTTCGTTTCTTTTATTTATTTTGACATCTACAACATGATTTTATATTTTTTCGTGAAATCGTTCCAAAACATCGTTTAATAATCTATGCAATTATTGCGATTATTTGATATATTTTCTATATTTCACACCGACTCCGCGATGACGATGGAAATCGCCAAACGGCAGACATTTTCGTTATTTCTTTTATTAATTCTGATACTTTCAACACGATATATACTTTTTCCGTGACATTGTTACAAAAAATTATTAAATCTATTCAATTATTGCGATTATTTTAAATATTTTCTTATGTTCTTCACCGACATGTCGTTGCATTCTCGCCAAACTTGGCGCTACTTGGCGCGATATATCCTTTTATGGTCTAGTCACGTATTTAATCGATACATACGATATCACAAATGAATTCTCCATCGGAATTTTCATCGGACGAGAGCATATGCGCTTGTATAATTAATGGCGGCAAGTGAAGCTTCGATAATCGCGGAGTTGTTTGCGCAAAGAATCGTCAAGAATCTTGGGGGGAAATGGTCATTCCAACGTTCCAACTCGATGTTTGGTGAATTTCGAGATTATTAGGTATTGGAACGGGAATAACAGGAAAGTGGTTTGAGTAGTGTAGTAAATTAATTATAATTAAATTCTACTGCTCATGCTGTTCGTATATCAAGGAATAAGTTATAAATTCTAATATAGTGAGGGGGGGAACCTTGTTGACTTTATTTGTAATAAAACAAAGCATAAATTGTCATTTTGAAAATAAAATTAGGGGAAATGGGATCAAATGTGTTAGAATCCCAATGTATATATTTAATTTTTTTGCAAATATGCAGCCGATCTTATCCTTAAATTGGTTACATGTGACTTTTGTCTCATATTTAATACTTTTACTTGAAACTGCATTTTATATTTGTATTGATTGAAAATTCGTTTAAAATAATTTTTTATAATATCGTGCAAAAAAACTAACTTTTTCAAATCAATAATCGTGGCAAAAGTGATGCTTTTAACGAAATCGTGTTTCAAAGTTACTTTTACGCACTAGTACGACAGAGTAAATAAGAGCATCTGATTGGTGTAAAATTCTTTATTTGAGCGTGATATTTTATTCGGCGGCTTTGTGATTAGAGTAAAATTCTTTATTTAAACGCGATTCTTTATTTGGCGTCTTATTTCCAATCAAATCATTTGAACGTGATAATAAAATAATTAATAAGCCAATCAATAAATGCCAATTTAATAAATACTTTTTTTGCACGTTATTATTAAAAATAGTGTAAGACAACGCGTTGAAAATAGCCTTGTTTAAACTCGTGAATTTGTTTCACTCGCTCGTACCTCGCTCGTGAAATACTTTATTCAGCTCGTTTAAAAAAAGCCTTACTTTTCACACTAGTTGCATAAATAACTATTTTACTTATCAACGTTTACAAAAAATTCGTAACAATACTTATGCTTTCAAATAGTTTTCCCATGAAAGTCCTACTCCGAATTCGAAATTTTGAAATCCTCTTGAAGGTCTTTTAACATTCTTTCATCAGCGATTGTGCCTCTATCGCTCTCAAAAAATTTCGAGCCATCCAACACATGGATAGATCAATAATCATCTGTTCACATGATTTCTACCAATAATAGAAATCAAAAACGCGAATGAATAGATAGTAGAAGGGATAATATTGAGTATCACGAGTCTCTTCCGGAACTTCGAATCAACGGAGATTAACATGTTTGAAGTAGGCATACAGGGGTTGTATATCAATAGCTGATATTTTGGTTTTCAAGTTACTATCGTCGGCGATGAATTTCAACGCAGAATGGTGAGAAGCCTTCCTCTGTTGTCTTTTATTCCATAGTACGGAGTGAAAATAAAATCGAAGTGCGCAATGGCCAACTTCAATAACAAGGCCATAGAAGCTCTCCTAAACATGAGCGTAGACGGAAATTTTGACGTCACTGTTCCCAGTGCTGAATATCGAGAAACTAGTTCGGACGCATTCGGAACCTTAAAAATGTGGTCAGCCGTGAACGAGTGGTTCCGAACAGGTTTCAAGACAGGTTGTCTTCATCTTCGGAACAACGTCACTCGGAACTAGACGTCAAACTTTCCGTCCCCGAGCTTGTTTATGAAAGCTTCTTCGGCCTTAGTAGTTGAGTAGGCCGTGACTGGTCTTCCTCCTTTTTTTAATTTAAAAGAATTCTTTTTAATATAGACAAGTAGGCATTGGCACATTCTGAAGATGTCCGTCTGCCCGTGCTTTTTTCCCTATTTCTCTAAGCCTATATCTTCTCCTCTTTTCCCCTTTCTCCCTTTATTCTTATTTCTCTTCCTTTGTTATATCTCCACTTGACTCTATTAATATATATTTTTTATCCTCTTCTCGTTAAATACACTCTTTAAAAATGTCCTTTCTTTTTTTTTAAATTAGGGGCAACTCTGCCTTGATCTACGAGTAAGGCTTATCAGGGTTATTATTAAGGGTCTATCTGGTATTGATTATGATAACAGATTAAGATCTTTAAACATGTATTGCCTGGAGAATAGGAGAGCTAGGGGTGATTTAATACAGTTATTCAAGTTCATAAAACAGGGAGACATGGAGGGCTTAGATTTTACTTTAAATAGCCGGACCAGAGGTTATGATCAGAAATTGAATAAATCGAGCTTTAGAAGGGAGGTAAGAAAACATTATTTTTACAATAGAGTTGTCAATGAGTGGAATGCTTTACCAGATTATGTTGTGCATTCGAAGAGAGTAGAAGATTTTAAAAAGAAACTTGACAGTCATTGGAAACTGGTAATGTATTAGATTTATTTTGGACCAACCTTGCTGGGCCTCTGGCCTGTTGTTGGTCGACAATTTTTGTATTTGTATTTGTAAAAAAGACAAGAAAAAGGTCAGTACAAGGGTTTCATCCTTGAGTCAAAGTTATCCTTTAGGTTTAAAGTTATCCTTTAGGTTCAAAGTTATCCTTTAGGTTCAAAGTTATCCTTTAGGTTTAAAGTTATCCTTTAGGTTCAAAGTTATCCTTTAGGTTCAAAGTTATCCTTTAGGTTCAAAGTTATCCTTTAGGTTCAAAGTTATCCTTTAGGTTTAAAGTTATCCATTAGGTTCAAAGTTATCCTTTAGGTTCAAAGTTATCCTTTAGGTTCAAAGTTATCCTTTAGGTTCAAAGTTATCCCATTGGACGGTATCTTCCTCTCACCTTCTCTATTCCTCTCTATCATTTCCTACTTCTGTTCTATGACTATTCTTTCTACCTCTATGTACCGGGTGGTTATAAAATAACGCTCGCTATTCGGAGAGGTCTGTAGCTTGAATGAATAATCCGAATGCAACAAACATCAAGAAACTTACTAATCAAGAAGGGGGGGGGGGAAAGAATGGAATCATAAAAAAGAAACTCGTCTCTTGACCAGGGTTCTAAATTACGAGGCGTAATTGGCTGTGTTGGCCGTAATTGGCCATAATTGGCTACGCCTCGTAATTTAGAACCCTGGTCAAGAGACGAGTTTCTTTTTTATGATTCCATTATTTCCCCCCCCCCTTCTTAATTAGTGTCTCGAGACACTTACTAAATCAAGAAGGGGGAAAGAGAATGGAATCTTAAAAAAGACTCGTCTTTTGACCAGGGTTCTAAATTACGAGGCGTAATTGGCTGTGTCGGCCGTAATTGGCTACGCCTCGTAATTTAGAACCTTGGTCAAGAGACGAGTTTCTTTTTTATGATTCCATTCTTTTTAAACCTTCTTCATTAGTAAGTGTCTCAATGCTTGTTGCATTCGGATTAGTGATTCAAGCTACAGACCACTCCGACTAGCGAGCGTTATTTTATAACCACCCTGTATTTCTACTAGCCACTCCCCTGCATGTCACTTAAATCGCAAAAAAAGAGGTAAATATTCAATGGGTCAAGGTTTCATACGATTTTTTACATATTCGGAATGAATGTCATCTAATGCAAGCATGAGATGAACTAATTCACATCACCAATATCCTTTTCATAGACAAAAAATACATACCACATCGTTGACATAAGAAAAGTAGATATCTTCAATGCCCATTTTCTTCAAAATCGTTTAGTAAATTGTGGATCAAAAGAACAGTCAGCTCCTGCTCTCTTATTATTTAAACTGTACGAGAACAGGCCTTTACGGGAAAATAAGATGACCTTAGAATCGAAGAATATAAACTTTTCTCTTATCCCTCTGACTCAGCAAGCTAAATAAGTTCGTTTATTTAGGACTTAGACGTTTAGTTTCCAGTTAATCCGAGAGAGTTCAAGTTACAGATAGCTGTTTCCAAGTTTTTTTCTAGACGAGTCCTAAGTAAAATATCGATGCTCAACACTAACTCTTCAATATCCGCAAAGCACAGACGCAATTCCAAAAACAAATATGCATAACTTTGTATACCAATTTGATATCGCGCTTTGGAAAATTTCACCTTTTTACATTCTTATTTCTTTCAATCCCATTATAGACAGTCTTGTCTCTAGATAGAAATAAAGTGAATAAGATGGTCGCATTCAAGGGTAGGGTAGGTACATATATATTCCGGCTTGTGTGCTTGATCAGAGACCCGCTTATAAACCTTCGTCAAGTAAGACAGAAACAGAAAGAATTTTTACTGTCACAGAGAAAGGTAGTACACCCATGGCGAAGGCGGGAATCAATTCCGCTTCCGTTACAGCGCGCAGATTGCTAGCGTAATGGTCTGCTATCCAAACCACTCGGCCATCCGCGCCTCGTCCCATTCGTGGTCCACACAACCTCAGCAATCTGAAAGGCAGTTTGAACGTCCCTGGCACTGGAGCCCCTACCAGCCAACTTGGAACTATCCTAGATTTCCCGCGGCAGCCAGGAAACATTTTAGATGTAGACAAAAAAAGACGTAAGCGTAGAGTCCGAATACGGATGTAAAACCCGAATGCACGTGGACATTATTTTTTTATACTTTAAATTGATTCCATCGAATATTTAAATGAATTCATTTGTGACGTTATATGCTTAAGATGTTTTGTAAATAAAAATTACTGATATAGTCTGGCTGCCACAACTTGGCATCCCAAATATTTTGATTGTGGAACAGTCCACTTCGAAAAAAGTTAAGGAAGGTTTTGGTTTTGGGCAAGAGTTACTATTTTTGGCGATTCATTGCTTTTATGGGCGCATATTTCTTTAAGGTTTAGAAACAGATTATCAATTGAAGGGTAGATCGAACTTGCATCGGGTTCACTCTTATATCGATTAATGATCAAGTCAAGATAAGAAAGAAATACACGTATAATCGCTAACCGCTACCAGAGCAATCAACAACAATCCTTAAACGCCGATAACCGTTTATAAGCGGGTCGCTGACCAAGCACACATACCTGAATATATATGTCTACCAACCAACCAATGCCGATAACTGATGTGTAGTTCTAGTGTGATACATTATTTACAATCGAACTCGACCAACAATCCCCTCTTCTCGCCCAACGCCTTGAGCTGGCAACCCTGCCTCCTTCGGCTTAAAACCTTAATTCAAAGTGGAATCTTCCACAATCAAAATATTTGGGATGCCAAGTTGTGGCAGCTAGACTATAATTAACATTGGCGATTTATTCTGGTTCTTATTATGTTACAAGTTGTCCAAATAAAGATCCTCAAAAGAAGAGTCACTAATTTGTCGAATTCTTGCCAAGATGGCCAGGCAAGAGAGGACGTGTTCGGTACCTAAATATGAGTTGTTGCAATTTTTGCAGTTGCGAGATATTCTATAATTCCATCCGGCTAAATTTTAATTCCCCCAAAAACAAAATAATCATTCAGAATCAATATTCAACATGAAATTAAGTCTTATGACTTATGACATTTGTAAGGGGGGCTGAGAAAGCCTAGCACTGCGACCAGAGGTCTATTGTACTGTCCCCTGGAAATAAGAATAAATCCCTGCCTCTTTATGAAAAGAGGCCTGTAGCTGAAGCAAAATTCAGCAAGAACCGAATCGGAATGTCTTGAAGCTCCCAGGGTTCAAGTATATGACGACCGAGGTGCTCAAATCTATAAGCGCAGAGAAAGTTTCACACTCGCAAAAAATATGAGCTGCAGTTTCTTCCTTGAAACTACACCCCCTGCATAAAGGATCATTAGAAACCCTCATAATGGAAAGATGCCTTCTGAGAGTACAGTGCCAGTAAGAAGGACAATAGCTTTACGAATACCATTGCGATTAAGCCCAAGAAGCTCCTTGTGGCGAGAGCTAGGACAGCCCGAATTAAGCTCTCTTGCCTGTCTTTGATTAGTAGAGTTGAACCAATCGTTGTACTGTATGTCTCTGGAGATAGAGAAAATCTTAGTTTAGTTTAGTTTGGTTTTAATTATCGTCGCACTAGAGCTACACAAGGGCTATTGGCGACGGGCGTGGTATTTTAGAACCACAGTCAAGTGACGAGCCGACACCTGAAAATTAAGTCTTATAAAGAAAGAACATACACGGGATACACTTGTTTCTTCAGAATAACATGCCCTCTCTCTTTCTCCTCCCAAAGTGTGGCATTTTATCCAACCTTCGTCTATAAAAGAATGACTGAAAAAAATTGTTTGAAGGAAAAGGGGACACCCATTCCAGGCTCACTTCGATGCCTTCCCATAACGGATCACACCGTTGCTACGGAAGTGCGAGTCGTAAATATTGTTGACACTTATCCACACGGGGTCTAGACCCAGACACTTTCACTAAAAGGAACCAGCATGCCAAGTACTTTGGAAAGTCATATGTAATATTCCTGCATCGGAATTGGCATAGCTGACCTTGACACAGTTGTTTAGAATTGGTTTCAGGTCTGGGTATGTTTTGTGATTAGATTTCATAGTATTAAAGTTTTTTTTAACCCTCTGAGGGATACAGACGTACACTCTTAAAACAAACGAGTGGTTTTAACTCAGTCTGAGTTAATTTCCACTCCTTTCCGTGCCGAAAATGCACTTCTCCTATAGGAGTGAATTTCACTCTTTTTCGGAGTGCGTAAAAGAAATAAAAGAAAACAATCTGCGTCCTACACTCTTAAAACGAGCGGTTTTTAACTCAGTCTGAGTTAATTTCCACTCCTTTCCGGTGCCGAAAATGCACTTCTCCTATAGGAGTGAATTTCACTCTTTTGTTTTAAGAGTGTATAAACCCGTCTCCTGGCTGTCAGGTTTTCCAGCAACACACACAATTTTTAAAAAATTATACATTTAATAATTTTATTAGATTTTAAAATGTAGGTTAGATGGTTATATATGGATTAGCCATTTATAACCATCTAATACAGAAATACATTTTTAAAAAATTTAAGAAATTAAATTTTCAGTAAATTTTTACTTACTCATGTCACTTGAGTTTTATGCAACGCTTTGTCAGTTTTCCACATCAGACACTGTAAAATAACTCGCTAGTTTATGCTTATGTATGTCATTATAGAATCATTCTACAGAATGATGCTAAAATGATGACAAACGCCATTAATGGGTTAATTCTAAGTAATTAATTCTCAATTATGTGGGTACATTGTTTTTGGATCACCCTTAAAAATTGAATGGACATTAAAATGTCTATAAATATTATTAATAATAAAAGGATCATTCTGTAAGATGGAAAAAGTGATCATAATACTGTCTATGGCAGCGGAAATTCGCCAAATGCAGAGAAACCTTCCTTCCTAATTTAGTTATTCAAACTTAATCATCCCAACCATTTACTCTGACTATGGAGCTCTTAAGGCAAATTTCATCTAACTGATGATTTTTGTAGAGTAAGTCAGAAGTTTTAAAAAAAGCTTTTTAAATTTAAAAATAAATTAAATTTTATCCAATTGACATTACTTAGTTGCATTAAGTGTAGATCAACTAGTTAGTTGCATCAAGTGTAGATAAAAGTTGTAGTGATAATCCCTTTTTAACACACGTGACTTACACTACAGAAAGGATAATTATGTACTGAATTAGTCCTTAGTCAATCCTTTTTGAGTCATGAGAGTATTCACGAAGGAAACAAAGTAGATTATTAGCGCAAATAGTGTATTTGTACACGGCCAACTTCAATAACAATGCCAGAGAAGCTTTCCCAAACATGAGCGTAGACGGAAATTTTGACGTCATTGTTCCCAGTGCCGAAGATCGGGAAACTAGTTCGAACGCATTCGGAACCCTAAAAAAGTGGTCAGCCGTGAACGAGTGGTTCCGAACAGGTTTCGAGACAGGTTATCTTTATCTTCGGAACAACGTCACTCGGAACTATGACGTCAAAATTTCCGTCCCCGAGCGTGTTTGGGAGAGCTTTTTCGGCCTTAGTAGTTCAGTAGGCCGTGATTTGTAGGTAAAAAAATACACTATTTGCGCTAATAATCTACGTTGTTTCCATCGTGAATACTCTCGTGTTTCATGGGCAAAGTTGAAGATATTTTCTTACTTATTCGGATCCTTTTTTGGTCCTTTATTGTGAAACTTATCCCTCCGCTTAAGATCTACAGAAGCACGTCGCGAGAAATTTCAGCTTTATCCATCACTCCCGACAAGAAGAATGGCGCTCTTCAATTCCCTAAGTATTTGCTCCCTTGTTCTCGAAAATGTGGGCCCGGATTTGTTTCCCCGATGGAAACAAAGAGGTTCCATAAACCATTTCGATGGCGCCTTGCAATCAATATCGACTAAACATTGTGTTTTTCCCATATAAGTTTTCGTTGAAGGAGAAGCAAAATGTGTTGAAGGAGAAGCACGCATGCATTCTTTCGAAATGTAGTTCAGCATCTGATCTTTAATATTGCGGAAAAATTGCTATACTACACTGTTAAAAATTTTGGCACAAATTGCACCGGAATTCTGGAACTTTCTAGCTGCCACCACTATTTCGAGCGGGAATTCACCACTTTTCTGGTAAAACCAAAGCTTTGATGAGCCGCAAAAGTGGTGAACCAAAGCTCCAAATAGTGGTGGCAGCTAGAAAGTTCCAGAATTAGGCTGCAATCCCTCACCAAACTTTTTAACAGTGTAAAACTTAAAACATCTATATTACGGTACTGTATAAAGAATGTTATACTTTCTTTGTGCATATTTTAGAAAACAATATGGTTTACAGTTTTTTGTGAATCGCGCATGGATAAAATAATTGTATCTTCTCGTGATCGTCAGTTGTGTAATAAAACACAAATCTGAGTTCTTATGTCATCAACCAATTATGGTATTGTAATGTTGCCTTTTTGTACACAATACTTGTAATTCCACTTATGCTGTCTGAACACAAGTTTTTTCTGAGTGAACAATAGCAAAAATTCGCCCAATTACAGAAGCCTTCCTCCTCAATTCTGTGCTTTTATAGACTCAACCCAACAGTTTTTTTGGACTATTAGATATACATATTCTATCTCCTTTATGTCCTTTATTGTGAACCATATCCCTTCGCTTAAGATCTACAGAAGCACGTCGAGAGAAATTTCAGCTTTATCCATCACTCCCGACACGAAGAATGACGCTCTTCAATTCCCTAAATATTTGCTACCCTTGTTCTCGAAAATGTGGGCCCCGATTTGTTTCTCCGATGGAAACAAAGAGGTTCCATTAACCATTTCGATGGCGCCCTAACAATCGATATCGGCAACTAGAAAGGAACCGATAGGTATGTGGCAAAGTTGGAGTTATTGAAGTTGCGTTTCAAAAAGATCGGTATGATAGGCAGGTAAGCCTGGTTGGTAGAGCGTTCGAGCCCTGCCGATCGAAGACCCCCGTGAACGCTAATGGTGACTAGTGCGCGTTGAAAACCGTCGTGTTCCTGCTCACGAAGTCCTCCAAGTGATCCACCTACACGTTACCGCTTACGGTCGGTAGTGCTGCCCTCTATCGCGTTCCTTTCGAACGAGAGAACCTGAGTAGTAGATCCAACAGATACAACGTGGTAGTAGTGCTGCTCTCTAATGCGTTGCTCTCAAACGGGGAACATGTGTAGGGTCCTCGAGCGAGGATGCACACGTAGTAGACTTGAACGAGAGAAGCGTGGTTGTGGTGCTGCCCTCTTCCGTGCAGCATGAGGAAGCAATGGACTCTTTGGCTCGATGTTGAGGGTGGCTCCTACCACCGCATCACTTCAGGGATTTGGGGGGTTGGTACAAAAGCAGAGGTGCCTTAGCCCCCAAAATACCTCCATAAAAAGACAAAGGGTCGAAGAATAAAACCAGAAGGAAGTTACAGTCCCTGGACAAATTATTAGACGCACTGTATTTTTTTAGTAATGATGAAAACATACCAAAGTATGCCATATCATTAAAAAAGATGTCAATATATGTATTAAGTATAGCAGATAGTATTTTCTATTCAATAGCTTAAGTTTAGGAACACAAATGTCCTTCTAAAGGTATTTTGTTTATCATTGATTGATACATGAAATCTTGAATTTTGCAGTGCGTCTAATAATTTGTCCATGGACTGTAAGTTTATCCTTTCCACTCTCTAAAAATAATCTTTACACATACGTTCTTTATTTAAACATATGTTTCAAACAATTATTAACCATAAACTTGTCTTGTTTTGGGAAATAAGACAATACTTGACGTAACTGCCGCGTCACTGTAGACGTGACCGTTTTAGTTTAGACGAATTAGCTGCCAGAGTTTTGTTTGTGGTGTTTAAAACAACGGTGGACAGAACTGTGACGTCACAGTAGGCGTGGCCGTTACTGTCGTCCATTGGTTTTTCCAAGCAAATTGTCATTGCTTCGGCAGTACACTCTATTCTGACTAGTAGTTCTAATCTTGAAACAAACTCAAATCACATCTTCAAGTGTTTTAATATTTAAGCATTTCAAAACAACAAAAAAAGGACCATAATTCATAATAAATACTTATATCACTTTTACTTTTACTCACTTAAATTATATCAATAAAAACATTAACCATCCCTTTAAACTTGACACGTCTTCATCTCTTCAACTAGTAAAACCTTAACTAACAACTATGCCTCATATCAAAGAATCTAATACATCCCAGACGGTTCACTTCGACATTCCGCCTGCAAGCTAATTTCATTAAGCTCCTTGTGTTAAGTGCACGTCCCGAGCCGTAAGACGATTACCCACACTTTCTAGTTGGAGTGGCTCCTCTGTCGCTAATCCCCCCTCGTCTTATGATCGCCCTCATAAGAGACTTAATCACAACGCGGAACGATGGGTGTTGTGACAGTGTCCATGGACATTCATTTGATACTGGGTTATACTGAAACGAACTAGAATACATTTTTACGTAGTTAAGTAACTGTATATATAAGCAACTCGCTTTTACCAAGTTTATTGTTCCAGTGAAGTCGCGGCCGATCGCTATGAATAACTGGAACGGCTACGCCTACTTTACGCCACAGCTACGTCACACCGTTGTCTTATAAACCATTAAAAAACTTGGGAATAAGGCAATAATGCTTGACATAACTGTCACATCACTGTAGACGTGACCATCCTAGTTAAGACGAATTAGCTACCAGAGCTTTGTTTATGGTGTTTAAGACAACGTTAAATAACTGGAATAACAACGTTAAATAACTGGAATAACTGGATTAAGACAACGTTAAATAACGTTGAATAACTGGAACGGCTACGCCTACTTTACGCCACAGCTACGTCACACCGTTGTCTTATAAACCATTAAAAAACTTGGGAATAAGGCAATAATGCTTGACATAACTGTCACATCACTGTAGACGTGACCATCCTAGTTAAGACGAATTAGCTATCAGAGCTTTGTTTATGGTGTTTAAGACAACGTTGGACGTAACTGTGACGTCACGGTAGGCGGGACCGTTTCATTTGTCCATTTGTTTTGCCAAACAAATTCTTATTTCTTCACGAATGCAGTTTATTCTGATAAGTAATTCTCATCTCGAAACAAACTCAAATCACAACTTTACGTGTTTTCATCTTTAAGCATTTCACAACAACCGAAAACGTCAAGAATTCATAATAAATACTTATATCGCTTTTACTTTTACTCACCTAAATTATATCAATAAAAACATTAACCATCCCTTTAAACTTGACACGTCTCCATCTCTTCAACTAGTACAACCTTAACTAACAACTATGCCTCATATCAAAGAATCTAATACATCCCAGACGGTTCACTTCGACATTCCGCCTGCAAGCTAATTTCATTAAGCTCCTTGTGTTAAGTGCACGTCCCGAGCCGTAAGGCGATTACCCACACTTTCTAGTTGGAGTGGCTCCTCTGTCGCTAATCCCCCCCTCGCCTTATGATCGCCCTCATAAGAGACTTAATCACTACGCGGAACGATGGGTGTTGTGACAGTGTCCGTGGACATTCATTTGATACCGGGTTATACTGAAACGAACTAGAATACATTTTTACGTAGTTAAGTAACTGTATATATAAGCAACCCGCTTTTACCAAGTTTATTGTTCTAGTGAAGTCGCGGCCGATCGCTATGAATAACTGGAACGGCTACGCCTATTTTACGCCACAGCTACGTCACACGCTGTCTTATAAACCATTAAAAAACTTGGGAATAAGGCAATAATGCTTGACATAACTGTCACATCACTGTAGACGTGACCATCCTAGTTAAGACGAATTAGCTACCAGAGCTTTGTTTATGGTGTTTAAGACAACGTTGGACGTAACTGTGACGTCACGGTAGGCGGGACCGTTTCATTTGTCCATTTGTTTTGCCAAACAAATTCTTATTTCTTCACGAATGCAGTTTATTCTGATAAGTAATTCTCATCTCGAAACAAACTCAAATCACAACTTTACGTGTTTTCATCTTTAAGCATTTCACAACAACCGAAAACGTCAAGAATTCATAATAAATACTTATATCGCTTTTACTTTTACTCACCTAAATTATATCAATAAAAACATTAACCATCCCTTTAAACTTGACACGTCTCCATCTCTTCAACTAGTAAAACCTTAACTAACAGCTATGCCTCATATCAAAGTATCTAATACATCCCAGACGGTTCACTTCGACATTCCGCCTGCAAGCTAATTTCATTACGCTCCTTGTGTTAAGTGCACGTCCCGAGCCGTAAGACGATTACCCACACTTTCTAGTTGGAGTGGCTCCTCTGTCGCTAATCCCCCCCTCGTCTTATGATCGCCCTCATAAGAGACTTTATCACTACGCGGAACGATGGGTGTTGTGACAGTGTCCATGGACATTCATTTGAGACGGGTTATACTGAAAGGAACAATAGGTTAACAACAGAGGCCAATGAATTTAGTCTGGAAATAAATACGAAAAAGACTAAATATATGAGCATGGTTTGTAAAGGAACCGATACAGATACTGGGTTATAAGTAAATGAAGAAATAAAATGTGAAAGAGTCAATGAATTTAAACACTTAGGTTCAATTATCACTGAAAATAATGATATTATGCCGGAAATTTAACAAAGGCTGAACACAGGAAATCGAAGTTTCTTTTCACTTAAAAAGTTAATAAGAGCTTAAGTAATTACATGGAAAACAAAACTACGTATATATAAAACTGTAATAAGACGGAAAAACTGTAATATATGGAATGGAGACTAAACGGAATTACGTCACTTGAAACATGTCAATTATTTTTCAAATAATGAATTTAGTTTCTGAAGGTATTGGCAACATAATAAAATAAACATTTTTAATTTTAATTATTTTCCTTTTAATTATTTTCCTTTTAATTATTTTCCTTTTAATTATTTTCCTTTTAATTATTTTCCTTTTATTTAATTTCTTCTGCTGAATGGCATCACGAAAGGGAAAAAATGATCGGATTTGAGCGAAAGTGGTGTATTTTTTTCAAATATTCTCTAAAAATAGAGCATTTTGAGCTCTGAGAGTTCAAAATCTGTAACTTAAGTATGAACTACACATTTGTGCCAAGTTACGGGTCAAACAAATGTCTAGTTTTTGAGTCTATACTAGACATACACATACACAAACACACAAAACTTTATTTTTATTATTATAGATAAATAGAAAGGAGGAAAAACAAAAATAAATTATCATTTAGTTCATTTTATTGAATTTGATATTAAACTTTTTAAACTTTGTAAAAGCATTATAACTAATCAAAGATTCTATTTGCTTTTACAATAAATATTTAACCAGTTATTCAATTTAAAACAGAAATATCCCTTGACAAATCCGCGACAATATTTCAATTTATCAAAACTGTTGAAGAGATAACGGATTAGAAATCTGCGCTCTCCGACAAACCAATTTCATTTTCCGAAAACTCGCATTTCTCTCAGCAAATACGCCGAATAACTCGGCAAAGCAATTTCTCAAATAATAAATTCAGAAACGAGTGCGACAAATATTGAAATGTCTAACGAAATATTTCAATATCTCTAAGCGTCTGAAGTTCGAATTAGCGTTAAGTAAAACTTCGAAACAAAATTGGTTTTGGTGTTTTGATAAATAAACGTGTTAAAGGATTTTTGAAAATTTTCTATAACATATAAAATAGTAGAATTATGTTACATGTAACGAGATTAAAGGCATGTCTTTATAAATGACGTCCTACCATATATATTTTTCTAATAGTATTAGCCCCTCGAAGGGATAAGAAAATTGACTATGTTTTCACTGCATTATATTAAAATTTAATTTTTAAATGAAATTTTAATTTCTTTTTTAAAAAAATTCTGTAGCGGATGTTTATAAATGACTAATCCATACTTCAAAATTTAAAATGTAGTAAAATTATAAAATTCAAAAAAAAAATTAATTGTGTGTATTGCTGGAAAAACTATTAGTCAGATAACGGGTTTATACGTCTATATAGGCAGAGGGGTTATATTACCTACAAAGCAATTAGCTTTTCAATTGTTTTGAATCTACTTTCCTTTTTTTTTCAATTCGACAGAATTTTAGCTCGGTGAAAGTTGGTATTGATATCGTGAAAAAAATCCTCTTTTGTTCCAACAAATACCTATATTTTATACTTTTGTACGTCTGCTTGTCTGTACAATAAGAATATGTAACTATTGTTTCGTGTATTATTTCTGGTGAAGTAACTGAAACTCGTTTAAATAATAGTTGTTTTATTTCGGTTCCTTAAATTAAAATATCATTAGTGTTGGGCCATATGGCAGCTAACTACTTACTCTAAATTTAATTCTTTAATTAATGCTAGTTGGCAAAATAATTTGCCGAAAATGAGTATTGTGCTTAAGTTTATCTAAATAACCAAAACATAAGGACATATTCCTAAAAGTTATGTTGGACAAATTAAGTTTTATACGAAAAAACAATTAAAGAACTTAAAGTTCTACGTTCCTATGGAAGGTGTTAGTGGTACACACAAAGTCGTCTTTATTGGTTTAATGCGATTATTGCTCCTATTGTATCTAAAATTGAAATTAAAACCGTGCTCTAGTAAAAAAAAATAGTTAACTGTTAGTCAAAAATAAGGAGAGAAAAAAAGGATTATGACCAGTTTAAACACTTTCCGGCTAAGTAGTAAACCAGCTACGCAACCCCACAAAACTCTCCTTTTAATGGGGCCGGGATAGCCTGGTCGGTAAGGTCTTGGACTGGCATCCCTAACGTTGCGAGTTCGAGTCCATTTACCTTCCAAAGACCCCCGTGTACGCTAATGGTGACTGGTGCACTTTAAATCCGTCGTGGTCACAAAGTCCTCCAAGTTCCCATAACAAATTAATACCTCTGGCGGTGATAAGCCAATTCTGGAGATCCTCTAGTTGGCCTCTGTCTCTAAAAATTAGATGGATCCACTTATGTGTGTGTTGTGTCTGGTCCCTGGAGACTATTTCCCTCCCCTTCAGGAACATGTCTAAATTGTGGAGGTAGCGATAGATGGCAGCATCTGTCTTGTATGTGTGTGTATGTCGTGTAAGTCCTTCTTGACGAAGGTTTATAAGCGGGTCTCTGATCAAGCACACAAACCTGAATATATATGTCTAAAAACCTCTCCTTTTAATTATGAACAACAATGCACTACAAATTGCATTGTTGGCTATCGAGAATATATCTCTCGAACATAGTTCTCGAATTGCAGAGTATCCAACCCACTTGGTTCTGGGACCAAAATACACTCTTCCCAGCTCTTGAAATGATGACAAAGTTTAGTTGAGTTTAATTATCGTCACACTAGAGCTATTGGTGAGGGGTGTCGTAATTTAGAACCACAGTTAAGGGAAGAGTCGACACCTGAACGACCACCCAATGCAACTTTTAGGAGAGACATCGTACGCAGCGTTAGAACTTTGAAGCATATATTACGTACACTCCCTCTACACGAGGTATTTATTCGTTGGACATTTTGGCAGTGCCCTGTTCCTTCGCATACAAGGCAAGCGCATTGCCGTCTGAGCTCCCCAGCCCTCCAGAAAAAAGTATTATGATTGGTATAAGCTCGCTCCAGCAAAGCAGTAAACCAGCAACGCTTCCAAAAATTCTCCTTTTAATTATGAACAACAATGTACTACAAATTGCATTGTTGGCTATCGAGAATATATCTCCCGAACATAAGTTCTCGAATTGCAGAGTATCCAACCCACTTGGTTCTGGGACCAAAATACGCTCTTCCCAGCTCTCGAAATGATGACAAAGCGTTGGTAATAAAACCGACTCAGTCCATTAACTATCATCTCGAAAAGCTCGTTTAATTCAAACTGTTGGAATACATTCATAACGCTTTGAATTAAGGGAGATTTAGATAAAGGCCCCAAATGATCATAAATATTGCTTTGTTAGTTGGATTAGGGTGTATTTGACATTTAACTGGGTTTCCGAAAAATATTTCGAAAAGTATAATGGGGCTTGTTTCACGAGGGATCTGGCAACAGCTCCGCGGTCTTGTTTTCATTTTTTTTTTTCGAATTACTTTTGCCTTGGTATTCCAAATTGAGTTTTCTAAGAATATTTTAGTTATTTTTTTAAAAATTACAACTTCTTTCAATGCAAGTTTTCCTTGATAAATGATTAAAACAACCAACAGCACAGCAATAAGTAGTAATTTTAAAAAAATAACTAAAATAACTTAGTCTTAGAAAACTCAATTTCGGATATCAACAAAAGTAATTCGCGAAAAAGAAAACAAGAACGCAGAGCTGTTGCCAGATCCCACGTTAAACAAGCCCATTGTCTTGTTTTAGATGACGTAACTGTCCAGTTTTCATTCATGGCTTTCGCAATTCCATTGATTGTTTCGGTCTAAAGAAAAATTCATATCAATAAATACATTGGGATGGTACAAAGTTATGGTCCAAAGTTCTGACCCCGAGTACGATGTCATTTTAAAGTTACGTTGGGTGTCGGCCCAAGCATTTGACCTAAGTTCAAAATTAAAACATGCCTCATGTAGATCTAGTGTGATGTTCATTCCCCCCAAACTAGTGATGTGGGTCAGGAAAATGCCAAGTAAGCTCTACTGAGTGTTAGTTTGTGTATATTCTATTACCATTCTTGCAATATGGTATAGAAAAGGGCCGTGGATAGCCTAGTGGTTAAGGCCTCGTTCTCGGAATCGGAAGGTCCTGCGATCGAGTACCGATACCACTGAAGACCCACCGAGTATATGCGGAGTCTGTGCTCGTTAAATCTGTGGGTCCGAAAGTCCGCGGGCGGTCATGGCGCAGTTTCCCACGGGTACAGGTCCCTGGAGACTATTTCCCTCCCCTTCAGGGACATGTCTAAATTGTGGAGGTGGCGATAGATGGCAGCATCTGTCACTTATGTGTGTGTGTCTGCCTTACTTGACGAAGGTTTACAAGCGGGTCTCTGACCAAGCACACAAACCTTAATATATATCTACCAACCCACCAACCATGGTAGGAAAGAGGTCATGTTTGGAACATATTTTACTTTAAACGGGAAGGGTGTTGTCTTTCGAAAAAAGTATTGTACAACAACTTATTCTAGTAGAACAAATGATGTGTCAAAAGATTATATAGGGTTTTTTAACAATTTTAAAGCTTTTATATTGTTTGGTTTGTGGTACATCAATAAGTTTTTATTTGACAAAAAACACCAATATTTGAATATATTCCTTAGAAATTTATAAAATCCAGGGCATGTTTGGATTTTGGGCATCATAACTGGGAATCGTCCCAACTTTTAAATACCTGTGCGTTTTACATCAATAATTGCACCAAAACCAATTTTAACCGAAAATACCATTTACAGTCCCGGGACAATTTATTAGACGCACTGCAAGATTTCATGTAAAATATTAATTACCGGGTGATATTGTACCGTTTTATTATTTTAAATTGATTTGTTTTTTATTTTTATATTATCTAATCAATTACCGATTTATTTAACATAAATAAAACAGCATTAATTTAGGAAAGCATAAGTTTATTAAGTGTTAAAGAAAAGTGAAATTAAGGTTAGTAAGAGCCACCTTTAGCTGCTATCAAAGCTTTAATTCTGCGCGGCATGCTATCAATGCAAGACTGTACTGTCTCCTGCATTTGAGGATGATGATTCCACACATAAATAATCTTATAATAAATAATTAATCTTAATCATAATTAATCATAGTTATTTTAAAATAAATACAAATATGTAGTCTACAACAATTCTTTTAAATAAAAATCAATAATATTGTAGTTTAAATATACCATTATTGCATAAAAACTCTTAAGAAACATAAAATTACTTTTAAAAAATACAGTGCGTCTAATAATTTGTCCAGGGACTGTACATCTTTGTCAAACCGCCTCGGCAATCCTCTACACGCTCTTAAACATGGCACGTATTAGTCGGCAGTCTTAGCGGTGTGCGGGTACTCCGATAAGAGCATTTGCCTGAATTAAATTTATTTTTTACTGCGGCCACAGAAAAAGTTAGAAAAAGTTATTCACTTTTTATGACTTTGAATCCTTTTTTTTTTACCATGATCCAACCTGACTTAATGCGCTTAAAACTGTGACGTTAAAACCGTTGTTCAGAGGCGTATTAGAGTAAGTCAAAATAAAAATATCGGATACTTTGGAATTTGTTATTGCGTCTAAGTTTTTGCAACAATGTATTAATTTTGTAAAGTTAATCTGTATTAATTTAAAGTAAAGTTAATCTGTATTAATTTTTTAAAGTTAATCTGTATTAATTTAAAGTAAAGTTAATTTGTATTAATTTTGTAAAGTTAATCAGTATTAATTTTGTAAAGTTAATCTGTATTAATTTAAAGTAAAGTTAATCTGTATTAATTTAAAGTAAAGTTAATCTGTATTAATTTAAAGTAAAGTTAATCTGTATTAATTTTGTAAAGTTAATAATATTTGTGTGGCAGATTTTAAAATTATTTTATTATTTTGTGAGGCAAAGCTAATAAAAGTAAACCTAGAGATGAGTAACACTACACGTTTTTTTAATAACTTTAAGACCTAAAAAGTTCTATGATAGCTATCATTTGTGGATGCACGATTTTTTCAGAAACATCATTACGACATCCGAAAAGTATACTAGGAGCTGGAATATCAAATTTGTTGTCCGTGGTCCATTTAGTTCGAGGTGTAGGGTGGTAATAGAGACAAACAGTGAAGTAGACGAACCAATTTTTTAAAAACTTCCTTTTTGAATCAGCTCCCTCCAAAACGCGTAGAAAACACAAAACCTCCATTTCGGATTTTCAACCCCATCGCAATGCTTCCATTACCTTATATTTCAATATTAGGTAATTGAAAGTAAATATATTCTTAAGTAAAACAAGTAAGTTTGTAACAGAATCTGTCACTTAACCCGCTTCCACACAACAGTTGTGGTAAACAGGTAAAAAGGCGCCAAACACAGCATTAATTCTATATTAAACATTTACAAGGTAAATTTGGCTAGTTTCATTTATTTTATTTCGAAAATTCAACAATTATTACTTATCGTTTGCAAAAATTAATTTATATTTCAAAGAATAAATATGTAATATTCCTCGCTTTTAAATAGAATTAAACATTTCATATCGACGTACACAGAATCTCGTAGTGAAATATATTTGACGTCATTTCAAACTGATCGATGTCGCAAAATAAATTTATTTTAATTTATTGTCAAAAAGAATTAAGTTTCTCGTTCGATTGTTGCGAATGGCAATGGTGATTTAATTCTAATAAAAATGGCTTCCTATGCTTTTGAAATGAGCATTAAATTTTGCAGTTTTTTAAATAATTGAAGTACTTCGAATACGAATTCTTTTCTGAAATTTTCAATGTATTCTAATTTAGATGCGCTGAATTTTTTGACGTATCACACTTGTCCGTAGCATTTGTAGTTTGGGCTGTGAAAGTGGGTGACGGACAGACAGACAGACAAACGGACTGAACGATTATAATACCTTCCACTTTTTACGTTATAAACGTAGTGTGGAAGCTAAAAAAACAATGACATATTAATTGCTGAAGACTGATACAGCTTGTTATTGCATTCCTAGCACAAAAATATGTAGTTTTTCGGCTCAAAACCTCAAATTGCACTACATTCACAATTCTATCAGCAAAGATTAAAAATTATTTTCTTCAAAAATGCTTTTTAATACATAATTGTTTAAAAAATACGTTTACGTAAAAAAAAATGTGTTGGATTTTGTTTAGGAGGTGAAGAAGTTAGAGAGGTTTAGAGGTGAAAAGAGGTTTACAGGTTTTAGAGGTGAAAACACAGCTTAACTGTCCGTATTTTCTCAAACACCATAATTCACTCTTGCTGACGCAGATCATGACTTGGAGCCATTATATAATAACACAACTAATATAAAACGTTTTCCCTATATTTTACAACAAATTATGTAACTATTACCTTAACAAAAATGCTTCAGGCATTTTAATACAAATATGCCAAGGAGTTTGATAGTTTTAATTATCTTTTTAAATTAGAAAAAAAAAATACTTAAACTAGTTTGCCTCGCAACCAAAAACAAATACCAGGCTCTTTTAAATTAGGTTTACGTTCTTCTTCTAAAAAGAAGACTAACTTTAAAAAGATTCATTTTCAAGTTTATGGACCTGGCATATAGGGTTAATTTAGTGTTCTAAAGAATAAAATGTTCTTATTTCGAAAAGGTAATTTTTATCAACAGGTCATTAGGTTTTTAAAAATTTACTGTTTCTTTTAATAATGTTCGGCTTATTTTATGCTTCTTTATAAAGTGATTATTTGCGGTGAGCTTTTGGCAACAGTTTTTATAGGATTGGGATTTTAAATAATAAATGTTGTTTCAAAAGACATTTTTATGAGAATTTTTACGCTTGGCCTAAAGTTTACTTTAATATCATGTTACTTAAAAATTTATATTGGGTTTTAGTTACCAATTAAATCTTTTAGTAATATTTCAGAATGAATAATTTCAGTTTCAACGTCATTTTTAATGTATTTAGATTGTAAGGTTATTTCATAGCTTGTCGCATAAATTTTCTTTTGAGAATTATTGCATTATATTTCACATGTGTTCATTCACTTTTAAAAAATTATATCAGGAATATTCTGAACTGGCCTAATTTATCACAACATACTCAGAAAAAAACTTGTATTGATTTTCAGTACAAAGAAATGTGTTTTTCCACTTATTACAAGTTGGGTTGAAACAATACATAAAATGTGTTGCGACCAAATAATTAGGAATCGTTAGCACAAAAATTATGTTGAAACAATACACAAAATGTGTTCGACCAAATAATAAGAAATGGTTAGCACAAAAATTTTGTTGAAACAATATATAAAATGTGTTGCGACCAAATAATAAGGAATGGTTAGCACACAAATTGTGTTGAAACAATATATAAAATGTGTTGCGACCAAATAATTAGGAATGGTCAGCACAAAAATTGTGTTGAAACAATACATAAAATGTGTTGCGACCAAATGATAAGGAATGGTTAGCACACAAATTATGTTGAAACAATACACAAAATGTGTTCGACCAAATAATAAGAAATGGTTAGCACAAAAATTTTGTTGAAACAATATATAAAATGTGTTGCGACCAAATAATAAGGAATGGTTAGCACACAAATTGTGTTGAAACAATATATAAAATGTGTTGCGACCAAATAATTAGGAATGGTCAGCACAAAAATTGTGTTGAAACAATACATAAAATGTGTTGCGACTAAATAATAAGAATTGGTTAGCACAAAAATCGTGTTGTAGACGCTTGTATTCTTCCTTAATGTAGTTCAGCATCTGCTCTTCAATGTTTCGGATAACTAGCCATACTAAAGCTAACAAAAATATATTTTTTTTATGATACTTTAAAATTAATGTTATAATTTTGGTATACATATATCAGAAAACAATATAGTTTACAATTTTTGTCAATCGCGCAAGGATGTAATATTCGTCTCCTCTAAAGATCATTAGTTGCATTGGAACAACACAAATTTTAGTTCGTATGTCATTAACACAATCATTTTATTGAAACAACACAATATTGGAATGTTGCCATTTTTACACAATACTTGTATTCAGCAAGTTTTTTGAGTAAAATTAGCATATATTATCCTAAAAGATCTTCCTATTTATAATATACGGCCATACTATATTGACATATTTCTAACATATTGCCGTGCAATATTGCTAAAACTTAACCATACAAAATTGTCTATTTCTCAGTAATATGCAATTATTGAATTTATTATTATTGTTTCATTCTAAAGAACAAACCCAATGATATTCTCTTCTCGTACAATTTATTTCTAATTCGATTAAATCCTAATTCTATTCTAAAAGGGCAATTTGGTAATTAATAAAATAAAGGCTGCTGAGGTTTCAACATATTTAATGCGATTTCAAAATTCAAATAACTACAAACTAACAACTGAAATATCTGATTAATACGCAACATTCGTTTAGAACGTTAGGGAATGTATGTGATAAAATTTAACAAAGCTAGCCGCAGTGCTTTTCAAATTAATTATGGAAGCATATTTAGATGTGAATACAATTATTGAAATAAAACTTTCTATGTAGAAAGCAAAAGACTAATCGGTTGTATTTATCATAAAAGATCTAAGTAAACAATTTAAGAATTATTGTATGTGTACATTCGGACTTTTAATGTTACTTAATTCGTTTGATAAACATAAATAACCTCAAGAATTATATTTTTTTAAGTTCTCCAACACATTAAAAAAAATTAAGTAATAATTCTAGCAAGAAGAAAAAAATTTAAATAAGAAAATAGAACGAAGATAATAATAGAATACGAACAAAAATATTATCATTTCCTTTTGCAAACAAATAATCAAAAAGAATTGCCTATTTTTATTGTCAGATATATAATCGACGAAGGTAATTTTTACTTCGTTGTGAGGATTTAATTTAAAATTTTGCCTTTATTTTCAAAAACTATTTTTCAAAATGAAATTTAAAAAAAAAGGTGTCGCAAGGGAACTGGTATCCACTAAAATCAAATTCTCAAAAGAAGGGTGTTTTTTCACTGATAATTGGGTTGTTTAAGATGACGTAGGTTTCCAGTTTTCATTCTTGCATATCCACTATTTCATTGGTTGTTTCGGTTTCATTCCCAATGCGTGGTTTTAAAAAAACGCGAATATTATTTAGTTTTTATGATATTTTATCTTTAGCATTTTTTAAGTATTTAAATAAAACTATCCTATAGATAACTGTACAATAAATTCCACAACGAATAAAGAACAATAAGTAACAAAGACGAAAAAATGAACAATGAGAGAAAATTCAATCAAAAGAAATGGCTTTGAAAACATACATAATCCAAAATTATTTAGAAATTCCAATATTTTTATATTAAATTTAAATAATTCGATCCAATTACCACCAAGCAAATATAATTCCAGGAGGACCAAAAATGAAAACAATACCGCTAGCACTGTTGCCAATCATAAAGTGAAACATGTCCGTTTTGTAACTAAGATTTTAACCACTTAGTTCCATTTTGCCGAACACGAATTCCAATTCGTTAAAGAGGAAATTGAATCCGAAAACTATTTTAAATATCCAAAGTCGATGCCACATCTTCCAGAGAAATAATCATCCGATTTTAAAACATTTATTCCAGACATAATATCCGTGCATTTGACGTTGCGGTTTTACCCAAGAAATAATTGATAGATCTGTAACTCGAAAGAAATAAAAGGCATATGTCTTACGTAATAAATTAGGACATAGGGCTGTTTTTTGGCTTTAGTATTAAGATGAGGCTACGGAAGTTCCTTCCTTGTAAACGTAAAACTTTTACCCCAGATGGGTTTGGATTATTGTTTAAACTAGGCTAATTTATTGCAATTTCCGATTTGGGTTTCTGTCTAAGTTAAATGCGTTAATTAATCCTTATAGGATTGTCCGAGTCAAGGTCTAGAGCTTGATTTATGCGAATTATTTTGAACATACCCTTCTCTCACTAGGTTAGTATGTGAGGTTGTCTAATACTAATTCAAGAAAAAAACTCAAATTCGAACCTCGATATTTAAACATTTCGAGCCTGATGTGCGGTATACGGGTATACCAACACCAACTTTTTGATTTATCAAATCTAATTTCGTGACTTTCATTATTTCAAAGAGATTTTTCCAAATGAAATATATTAAATTTTTTAATTTAATTTCAAAAAAGTTTGACAGGGTAAAATTATAAAAAAAAACTGATATCTTTAAAAAGCAGCATAGACTTCCATATGTAAAAAAACATTAGTTGATAAAAAAAAAATCAAAGGCAGTGGGCCTTAAAAATTGGTAATCGAAAATGGTTTTCCAAGAATATTTTAGTTATTAATTATTTAAAATGCCAACTTCTTGCTGTGCTGTTGGTTGTTCAAATGATTTATTAAAGAAAGCTTGTTTAGAAAGAAAAGTTTCTTTTCAGCTATTTCCGCATTCTGATCCTAGATAAAAACAAGTTTCATGTTGTAAAGAACTCAGAAAGAAAGCAGACGAAAAGTACGTTCATTTTGAGAATAAAATCGAAACAACCAATGAAATCGAAGTACGGATAAAAATGAAAACAAGAGCGTTACATCAGAAGAAACATTCCCATTTTAATCGAAGAAAATTGCTTTGACTTTCAACCCCCATACAAACGTATACAGTTCCTGGACAAATTATTAGACGTACTGCAAGATTTCATGTAAAATATTAATTACCGGGTGATATTGTACCGTTTTATTATTTTAAATTGATTTGTTTTTTTATTTTTATATTATCCAATCAATTGCCGATTTATTTGACATAAATAAAACAGCATTAATTTAGAAAATAATAAGTTTATTAAGTTTTAAAGAAAAGTGAAATTAATGTTAGTAAAAGTCAATATTGAGTTGAGCCACCTTTAGTCGCTATCAAAGCTTTAATTCTGCGCGGCATGCTATCAATGCAAGACTGTACTGTCTCCTGCATTTGAGGATGATGATTCCACACATAAATAATAATAATATATAAATAATTAATAATATATAAATAATTAATAATATATAATTAATAATATATAAATAATTAATAATATATAAATAATTAATAATATATAATTAATAATATATAAATAATTAATAATATATAAATAATTAATAATATATAAATAATTAATAATATATAAATAATTAATAATATATAAATAAATGTTGCCATATGTTAAAAATAAATACAAATGTATAGTCTACAACAATTTTTTTTTAAATAAAAATCAATAATATTGTAGTTTAAATATACCATTATTGCATAAAAACATTTAAGAAACATAAAATCACTTTTAGAAAATACAGTGCATCTAATAATTAAGTCCAGGGACTGTACATTCAATTCGCTACCAGAGTCCTTGAAATGCGACTAATGACCCTAGCGGTGACTTGGAGCAATAATTGTCGCGCTCAACCCCCATCAGTCATTCCCGTGATTTCGAATGTTTAAACCCAGAGCATCGCGTGACACGGCGTCACGCTGGTCGCCAAAGAGTTGAAGAAAAAGATTTGAGGATGGCGAAGAAATAACGAACAGGTTGTTTTCGAGGTTCGAAGTTTTAGTTTGAATTATCGTCGCACTAGAGCTACACGGGTGCTATTGGCTACGGATGTCACATTTTAGAACCACAGTCAAGTGACGAGCCGACACCTGAGTAGGCACCCAACGCAACCGTTAAGGGCGACATCGTACGCAGCGTTAGGACTTTGAAGGATATTTAACGTGCACTCCCTCCACACGGGGTATTATTCGTCGGACATTTTTGGCTGCACGGGCCGTTTATAGGTCGGCAGTTATTTTGGCGATGCCCGGACCAGAACCTGGGACCTTCCGCATGCTAGGCGAATGCCTAACCAACTGGCCTCCCCAGTCCCCGAGGTTTTTAGAAACGTGTAGATGTTTCGAAATTTATTTTTTACAAGCACTTGTTTGCGTGCAATAAGGTGGTTACTGTTCGGTTGGATTATCATCACACTAGAGCTACACGAGGGCTATTGGCGACGGGTGTGGTGATTTAGAACCACAGTCAAGTAACGAGTCGACACTTGAGTAGGCACTCAACACAACTTTTAATGGAGACATCTTACTCGCCCCGTCAGGAGTTCATATTGCATAAAAAAATATCTTTTTGGGTACTAGAAGTAAGCAAAGAATAATGGGAAGTTAAATTAACCCTTTCAGTCCCAGTGATGGCGAAAGATGATCAAAGATGATTAAAAAAAATAATAGGGCTGACATCTATTGTAATTAATAAAAAATATTTTCTAATAGAAAAAAGTTTGAAGAATCGAATGATGTGCTTTTTGATATCATAAATAGCTATAGACGATCAGAAAAAAATTTCTAAAATGATGATGCCAAATTTTCATTGGGACTGAAAGGGTTAATCTTACAATGACTTAATAACTTTATAACTTTCATATCACTTCATCTTAGGCAAATGAAAGAAAAAATATGAAACAAGTCTTTCGTTTTTAAGTCTTAGTTTTTCGTTAAAAAGAACTTGACTATTTTATCCTATTTTTGACTTTATCATATCTTTAAACCACATTTTTAAAACGACACATTTACTTTCTTTCCTACACAGAAGATTTAGGTTAGGTTGATTCATCGTTGCACAAGAGCTACACGAGGGCTATTGGCGACGGGCGCGTCATTTATAACCACAGTAAAGTGACGAGCGGAGCTGTCACCTCAGCAGGCACCCAATGCAACCGTTAAGAACGACATCGTACGCAGCGTTGGTACTTTGGAGCATATTTAACGTGCACTCCCTTTACACGGGGTATTATTCGTTGGTCTTTCATCACGCAGAAAAAAAATAGAAAATAACAGTCCTTTATGAACACAATAATATTAGTATTGATAACTGAAGATAACTGTTCTTCTAAACTTGCATCTCTTTTAAACGGATCCCCAATCCATCAAGCAGGGCGTGAGCACGATTGGAATAACCGGCGCGAATAAGCTATCACGATCAATTTGGGACATTAGATCGTTTAAATACATTCGTATAAATACATTCGAATGCACACGCACACGAACGTGAATATATTTGCGTGCCACTTAATCAATCATATTCGTAGGTGTTCCGGAAAGGCGATTCCATCTTAATTTTGAGAAGTAACATTCTTGCAAATAAAATAAGATTAATAGTCCCTTAATATAAGACTGCCCTTAATACGAAGATTGGTGGGCCGTAGTGAGCCTAGTGGTCAGCGTCTCGGTCTCAGGATCGGAAGGTCCTGCGATCGAGTCCCGGTACCACTGAAGACCTACCGAGTATATGCGGAGTACGTGATCGTTAAATCTGTTGGGTCCGAAAGTCCTCTAAGTTCCCATACCAAATCAATACCTCTGGGGGTGATAAGCCAATTCTGGGGATCCTCTAGTTGGCCTCTGTCTCTAAAAATTAGATGGATCCACTTATGTGTGTGTGTTGTCTGTTGTGTCTGTCTTACTTGACGAAGGTTTATAAGCGGGTCGCTGACCAAGCACACAAACCTGAATATATATGTCTACCAACCAACCAACCAACGAAGATTGGTTTAGTTTAGTTTGAATTATCGTCGCACTGGAGCTACACGAGGGCTATTGGCGACGGGCGTCGCATTTTAGAACCACAGTCAAGTGACGAGCCGACACCTGAGTAGGCACCCAACGCAACCATTAAGTGCGACATCGTACGCAGCGTCGGGACTTTTGAGCATATTTTACGTGCACTCCCTCTACACGGGGTATTATTTGTCGGACATTTTTTTGGCTGCACGTATAGTTGTTATGACAATAAAAACGAATAAGATGTGTTACAAAAAAAAAGCATCGCTAGTTGTGATACGTTACCGATCTGACTTCTGAAAACTCAAAACCTTTCCCACAGCAAGAAATAAACACAAATTGTTAGAATTTATTAGGATTTAAAGCAGAAAGTCGTTAGTAGAAAAATTGCTCAAGATACTTTTTTTAAAATAATGGTAACAAATCAGTTGTGACGCAAATTAACCATTCTCTTAATATTTGCCCTAATATACTATAACATTTATTATAATCTAGATGGCTAGGAGTAACGCGGTAGAAAATCAGCGCGCCATCTAGCGGTGATGTTATTTGAGGTTGCGCGTGCAGCGAACCGCTGTAAAGGTAATAAAACGAACAGACTTCCACGTTTCATTAATTAGTAAGAAAGCCCTGAACTCAAAGTTTTTCAGTTTACAGCAATAAAACAGGCGAAACAAAGCTCTTTCGTTTATAAATAAAAAAATAAAAACTTCCATTTTACTTTACCTTAAATCCAGTGGCAACCAGATTAAAATCGCCTGTTTCATTCTTTACCGCAAAAGCACCACCGAGTTTCAAAAATAAATAAAAAAGCGAACAAGTTTTCTGCGTACACTTTTTATTGTTACTTTCTTGATTTATTTCCTTTTCGTTCTCTTTCCTGACTCTTAATAAAATTCCCGTATTCGGAAAGTTTTTCCTTTCTCCTTTAAAAGTATTCACGGCCGACTTGGTCGCGCAAAAAGAAAAGAATACACCCACACGCCGCTGCATGTCCCTTGTCTAGACTTGGAAATCACACATCCAACGATCTGAGTGGTGAATCAGGTTTTTATTAGAAACAGGTATTCTATGTTTTGGTTATAATCTATTGTAATGAACAACGGGGTTGTTTCACGGAGGATCTGGCCTGCGGTTGTTGTTTTCATGTCTCTCGAATTACTGTTGTTTTGGTATTCGGGAGTGAGTTTTCGAAGAGAATATTTTAGTTGTTAATTTTTTTTTTAAATTACAACTTCTTTCAATGCAAGTTTTCCTTGATAAATGATTAAAACAACCAACAGCACAGCAAGAAGTTGTAATTTTAAAAAATAACAACTAAAATAACTTATTCTTAGAAAACTCAATTTCGAATATCAACAAAAGTAATTCGAGAGACACGAAAACAAAACCGCAGACCTATTGCCAGATCCTCCGTGAAACAACCCCACTGGGACGGCAAAGCCTACGTCAAACGATTTTCTAACCTACAAAAATAACAGCACATCCAACGATATATGTGGAAAATATAGTGGTTATCAGAAACAGGTAAGGTAAGGTAATCGTTTCCGGCTGCCTATTTCTAGCCTCCTTCAGGAGCTTTAACACAGCCAATAACGCCTCGTATTTTAGAACCCTGGTCAAGTGACGAGGTCGACACCTGAGCGGGCACCCAACGGAACTTCGAGCGACATCGTACGCTAACGCCGTCGGGACTTTGGACTCCACAGATTTAACGAGCACTTCTGTCCCTGTGTACTCGGGCCCATCCGTGATGAGGATTTTCTACTATTTCCAGCACAGATCCGATTTATAGGATGACTGGCAGTAAGTGGGATTCGAACCCCCGCACTCCTGAGACGGTTGAACCTCTAGGCTGATGCCTTAACCACTCGGCCACGGACGGGCCATCAGAAACAGGTATTCAAGTTTCCCGTTATTTGAGTTGAGATGAATAATCACCGCACAAGAGCTACTCGAGGGTTATTGTCAAATGACATCATAATTTAAAAACCACAGTCGAGTGACGAGCAGACACCTGAGTAGGCACCTAACGGAACTTTAAGGGTGATGTGCTACGTGGCGTCGGGACTTTGAAGCATATTTAACATGCACTCCCTCTACAAATAGTATAATAGTATTATTCGTACGATCTTTTAGCCGCACAGACCGTTTATAGGTCGGCAGTTAATTTAGCGATGCCCGAAACCGAACCTGGGACCTTCCGCATGCAAGGCGAATGTCTTAACCGACTGTCGGGGACGGGATATTTATTCGTCGCCTCTACACGGAGGCGGAGTATTTAACTACACAGACCGTTTATAGGTCGACAGGGTTTTTTTTTTTTTTGAAATGCCCGGGTCCGAACCTGGGACCTTTCGCATGTTAGGCAAGCACACTACTAACTGGGCTCCCCAGCCCACGTTTTCGTATTATCATGTCTCCTATAAGTCACTTTCGCCAGGCATCTAACAGTCGATGTGTAAAATAATTTATATGTTAAATTCAAAAATAACTCAAATACAGCTTCAATCCCGGTAAGGCATGGATGTTTGTGTTTGTCGAGTATATGCGGAGTACGTGCTCGTTAAATCTGTTGGGTCCGAAAGTCCTCCAAGTTCCCATACCAAATCAATACCTCTGGGGGTGACAAGCCAATTCTGGGGATCCTCTAGCTGGCCTCTGTCTCTAAAAATTAGATGGATCCACTTATGTGTGTGTGTTGTCTGTTGTGTCTGTCTTACTTGACGAAGGTTTATAAGCGGGTCGCTGACCAAGCACACAAACCTGAATATATATGTCTACCAACCAACCAACCTGACCAAAGCACACAAACCTGAATATATATGTCTACCAACCAACCAACCAACCAAATAAAAAAGCACACAAACCTGAATATATATGTCTACCAACCAACCAACAGCTTCAATCTAAACAACCAAACCAAGAGGAAGTTGTTACAATTCATTTCCAAGAACTAATTCAAAAGAAGTATTTTCCACTTTTCTAGAAGAAAAGTAGGTTCAACTTTTATGTTTTTTGACCTCTGTTTTATGCTTGGGCCAAAGTTACCCCATCCGACTGTATCTTACTAAAATGACCTTTTAGCTTCCACACTACGTTAATAACGTAAAAAGGGGAAGGTATTACAATCGTTCAGTCCGTCCGTCTGTCTGTCTGTCCGTCACCCACTTTCTTAGCCCAAACTACAAATGCTACGGACAAGTGTGATACGTCAAAAAAAATTCAGAGCATCGAAATTAGAATACATTGAAAATTTCAGAAAAGAATTCGAATTTGAAGTACTTCAATTATTTTAAAAAAACTGCAAATTTTAATGCTCATTTAAAAAGCATAAGAACCCATTTTTATTAGAATTATATAGCTTTGTATCTGGTTTCATTCTCAACAAAATTGTGTTTTATCAAAACTTTAAATCCGTTGTAAAGAGATATTTATGAGCTATTTTTTTTTCTTTTAGCTTCCATACACTACGTTTATAACGTTAATAGATAGTTTTAATAATGTTGTATGTTGACATGAAATGTTTGGCTTCCATTTAAGAGCAAGAAATATTGCAGATTCAGTCTTCGAACTAGAGATAATTCAATTTCCAAAAACTGATTAAAAATACCAATTTTTTTTTTCTCTATTATCCCATCCGGGTTGGATGGGTGATTTCGCCGTTTAGCCAGCTATCTACTACAAACTACGATCTGGTTTTCTAGCGGGGTAAAAAATAATTTTTCGAATGTTACTTTTTTTTTGTAGACAAATTTTTGGTTCTCTGACCACAAGCACACATGTAAAGAGCAGCGAATGGGGCACAAAAAAGTACTCGCTGCACACGTGATTGAAAATTCAACGAGATGGCGGAGGTTTTTTTTATTTTTTCGGTCACAATGGAAGATTTTTGCTCTTGGTTTTTCATTTTTCTAAATGTTTTTAGAGGGAAATGGAATGCCACTCATGCGAGAAATGATTTCGAAAAATATAGAAATTAGATTTGGTTTTCATAGTCCCCATTTTAAATGTATGAGGAAGCGGGACACAACGGTAATTTAGTGTATTTAGTTCGGTGTGGTTTGGTTAAAATAGCCTCGCCCTAGAACAGTTGTGTTTAACAGGTAAAAAGGCGCCAAACACAGCATCAATTCTATATTAAACATTTACATGCAAAATTTGGCTAGTTTCATTTATTTTATTTTGAAAATTCAATAATTGTTACTTATCGTTTGCAGAAATTATTTTATATTTCAAAGAATAAATATGTAATATTCCTCGCTTTTAAATAGAATTAAAATATTTCATTTCAACATACAAAGAATCTCGTAGTGAAATATATTTGACGTCATTTCAAACTAATCTATGTCGCAAAAATAAATTTATTTTAATTTATTGCGTAAAAGAATTAAAGTTTCTCGAGCGATTGTTGCAAATGGCAATGGTGATTAAATTCTAATAAAAATGGCTTCTTATGCTTTTTAAATGAGCATCAAATTTTGCAGTTTTTTAAATAATTAAAGTACTTCGAATTCGAATTTTTCTGAGATTTTCAATGTCTTCTAATTTCGATGCGCTGAATTTTTGACGTATCACACTTGTCTGTAGCATTTGTAGTTTGGGCTATGAAAGTGGGTGAGAGACGGACAGACGGACGGACTGAACGATTATAATACCTTCCACTTTTTACGTTATAAACGTAGTGTGGAAGCTAAAAGAAAAGAATTCAATTCTAATATAATTTAACCCATTAATGATGACTCTGTAAATACAATTAGTAACACGTGCAGTTCCGTATAAAAAGGTTAACTTTATGTGGTTTTTTTATTCATTTTTCGTGCAACTTAATTTCTCCTACATAAATAGTTGAGGACTGATTTATTCATTTGTGTTTATTTCTACTAAAATAAGCAGAAAGCAATTTTCTAGCTAATCTAATATGAATTACGCCTTTTCATTGCTCAGCTAAATTTCTAGATAGAAAATAATCCTTGTGGGTACTTAGCGCCATCTATTATCAAGATATTTAACTTTTTCCGATATCAAATACAGCAAGCACAGGTCAAAATAACTAAAATATCCTACTTTCCTGTTCTGTTATTTAATACTCACAAAAATTCTTAGAGTTCGGACAGATAGACAAAAATTCTATGTATCTCTGCTTTCAGATTTTTCAAACTAAAGAATGAATTGTGAGAACCTGATGGTTAGAACAGTAAGTAAAAGGAGGTACGGACAAACAAAATTTAAAAAAATACTAAAAAAAAATCTGGTTTGAATCATAAAAATTCACGACCAGAATTTAAACAAGTTTTAGTGAATAAAACAAAATCTGCCACATACATTCGTCTATATTAAGACTTTTAAAAGTATTGGTTTGGTTGAAAAAAAGCCGCCCTAGAGCTACCTACACTAAGGCTTTAACGGTAACGTGTGGTTATGGAATCTGCTACAGTGTTGGTCCCGGTCTGATTTTCCCTCCTATATAACAACAAAAAATAGACTTCATTGTAAGTCTCTCAAATATACCAAACCTCCAAAAAAGGCAAAACATTCGCAGAGAAAATCGTCCATTTGTATTCACCACAAAAACTACTCGAAAACATTTCCAAGCTTTTTTTTCTTTCCCGTTGCCATTCCAAGTTGGGAAATCACGCAAAACAAACTTACAATGCTTTTGTTCCCGGCATGTTCTTGGAATTTTCTCGAATGTTCTACTTTGTTTGTTACGTAAACTCTTTTACAGAGGAGAAGATAATAACGGTTATAACAGAGACATGCACGATTCTAGTTAGCTGATAAGTTCTCTAACTGCAGTACATTGTGAGCAATCAGGAAGAGTTTTTCTTCGTTTAAAGAGCAAAACTCGGTTGGTGTTCACTGTTCTGTACTACCAAAGTGGTTCGAAATATTTGTATATTTGGTATTTCTAGTTGGAAAACTGCATCGCATCATGGTGTCGTAGAAAATTTGGTTTATCTTGAAAACTGCGGCCTGTATTCTATAAACAAAAATATCATGACTTAGCGACGAACTAAGGTTGAGAAGGAGTGTTATAGTAACCCTTAGTTGCATAAAAAAACGTGTATGTGAAGTAAATAATTTAAATTTCTTAAAAAATAATTAAAATTAAAAAAAATCATGGGAACATGTATTAAAATATTGTTAACTAGTGTTGTCACTCATTAAACAAAATTTAACTGGCGAATCCGATGCCGAAAACACGTCGAATAAAAGAGTATGGTTGGTCGTCTTTAAAATGCATCGCACTACAGCGTACTTGTTCGATGTCCATACCTTTTCTATCTTCTTCGAGGCTATTGGTAGAGAGTCTTTCAGATATTGATGAATCTTTCCTAGAGGATTGGTTTGCCTTAGGCCCTTTTTCGAAGCTTTTATTAACTCAAACCATTGCTCGTAGGGTAGGGTAGGTTGATACATATATATTCCGGCTTGTGTGCTTGATCAGAGACCCGCTTATAAACCTTCGTCAAGTAAGACAGACACAGAAGGAATTTTTACTGTCACGAGAGAGAAATTACACCCAGGGCAAAGGCGGGAATCGAACCCGCACCCGGTACAGTGCGCAGACTGCAGCTATCTTAACCACTCGGCCACCGGCCCCACCATTGCTCGTATTACAGCAGACGTTCTACTTCATGAAACAAATATCAACAAAGGCCGTCGGTGTATAGAAGGAAAGAAAGGATTATATATTAGACGGATAGGTTTAGGTTGAATTACTTCGAATATGCAAAATGTAATACAAAAAAATTTAAACTCTATGTACATTAATAAAAAGCCTTAGGCTTTTTAATTTGTGACGGAATGAAAAAAGAAGATATTGAGATATAACACGGCCAACGTAAATGACAAGGCCAGAGAAGCTCTCCCAAACATGAGAGCGGACGGAAATTTTGACGTCACTGTTCCGAGTGACAAAGATTGAGAAACTAGTTCGGACGGACTCGGAACCCTAAAAATGTGGTCAGTCGTGAACGTGTGGTTCCGAACAGGTTTCGAGATCGGTTGTCTTCATCTTCGGAACAACGTCACTCGGAACTATGACGTCAAACTTTCCGTCCCCGAGAGTGTTTGGGAGAGCTTCTTTGGCCTTAGTAGTTGAGTAGGCCGTGGATATAAGCATTTTAACATAGTGTCAACTATAGAAATTTCGAAGATATGGGTTTTTTAACTGCAAATTTGGATCGCTTTTTAAACTCGTAGAATTTTGAAATCTGGTATACGTTTTCTGCACTATGTCTACTTTTGTTTTATGCAATAAAAAATAAAATAAAAACTTTGTCGTTTTTCCTTGATTTCAAGGTACGGGTCTACCTTAAAGTAGATTCCAAATTGGTGTTTAAAAGTTTGTCTATAGTCACTAGTGACGTCATAGATACCACGTGACAGCCACAAAGCGTTTTCGGGCGTAATTTTTCGTCCTAATTTTAAAATTCATTTTTCTGCCTTTTTATAGAGTATTTGAAAAAAAAAGAAAAAATACGGGTACTGTAACGAATTACAAGACACGAACAAGAGAACATTCAAAGTTCCAAGATTTATTTAAAAACACATTTTTTTTAAAGTTAGTTTACTTCAGCTTCTTTATTTTAAAGCATCTATTTAAAATGTTAAAAAGGTTCTTTTCAAATCAATCAGTCCGATTTCGGACACAAGCATCTCTAAGTCCGTGTTACTCCATTAGTCGACAAAAAAAAGTTCTGGTCTCGTTCCGTTTCGGCGGGGAACTTCTGGAGTGGCCGCTAGAGGGCCACGGATCAGGTACGTTACAGTACATAATATTTTTGGCATAACAATATTTTAAGCCAATATTTTTTTTAGTCAAATACCCTATTTAGAACCACAATCAAGTAACAAGCCGACACCTGAGTAGGAACCCAATCCAACTGTTCAGGGCGACATCGCACACGCCGTGAGGACTTTGGAGCATATTCAACGTATACACTGCCTCCTCACAGGGTATTATTTGTCAGATTTTTTTATGCCGCGCAGACCGTTTATAGGTCAGCAGTTATTTCGGCAATGCCCGAACCCGAGACCTTTCGCATGCAAAACAAGCACCTTACCGACTGGGCTCCCCAGCACTTGATAGTTATGTGATTGGTTGGTACATATACTTTCCGGTTTGTGTGCTTGATCAGAGACCCGCTTTTAATCTTCGTCAAGTAACACAGACGCAGACATAATTTTACTGACACAGAGAGAGAAGGTACACCCAGGGCGAAAGCGGGAATCGAACCCGCATCCGTTACGGCGCGCAGACTGTTAGCGTAATGGGCTGCAATCCAACCCACTAGGCCATCCGAGTGGCCGTGGGGAGCCTAGTGGTTAAGATCTCGATCTCGAGATCGGAAGGTCCCGCGATCGAGTCTTGGTACCACTGAAGACCCACCGAGTATATGCGGAGTACGTGCTCGTTAAATCTGTTGGGTCCGAAAGTCCTGTGGTCGGTCATTGCACAGCTTACCACGGGTACAGGTCCCTGGAGACTATTTCCCTCCCCTTCAGGGACATGTCTAAATTGTGGGGGTGGCGATAGATGGCAGCATCTGTCTTGTATGTGTGTGTATGTCGTGTCCGTCCTTCTTGACGAAGGTTTATAAGCGGGTCTTTGTGACCAAACACAAAAGCCTGAAAATATATGTCTACCAACCAACTAGGCCATCCGGGCCCTCCAGCACTTAGTATTTTGATGATGGCTCGGGATCTTCCCTGGAGGTTCGGTTTATTTCAGATACTGTTTCGAATCAAAAGTAGATTCCCCATAAATAGCCTCAAACCATTGCTCCTAGTTACAACAGAAGTTCTAGTTCATGAAACATATATCAAACAAGTTATGAACTAATAATCAACCAAAGTGAACCTGAACAAATACCAACCAAAATGGAAAGAAATATCAACCAACTATTTGCCCAAGATACCTCAGCATGTCTCAAACGAAACTAGTTACCATTTACAAAAATTCATTAACACGAAAAGTCTTTGAAGAAACAGTTTGCTTGAACCAAAATTTACCCCAAACAGTCATGAATAATTAATAACAACACTGAAACCCGAAAACGAAGCCCCTCTAACAATGCCACTAGAAGACTTTTATAATCACCTTCGTCGACGACTTTGGATATGAATAATTTTCAACTTTGAACAGTCTTTTGTAGCGGAAGCTCACCTACAGAAACCCTTTCTCCTTTTGTGGCATGAATAGATTCGCAGTTTTACCCTTTCGATGTTAAAACAACGGACTCGCGGAAAAGAAGGGAAAACTCTCGGAAGACGCGAGGACAAACTTTTGTTGGGGGAATGACGGTTGGGTTACTGTTGGATAACACTTGTCGGGTTTTGTTAGTTGCAACTATTTACCTTTGCAAATGCCGACCCGGCGGCGCAACGGTTAGGGCGCTAGCCTTTGGAGCCTCTGGGTTCGGGTTCGAATCCCGGTAAGGCATGGATGTTTGTGTTTGTCGAGTATATGCGGAGTACGTGCTCGTTAAATCTGTTGGGTCCGAGAGTCCTCCAAGTTCCCATACCAAATCAATACCTCTGGGGGTGACAAGCCAATTCTGGGGATCCTCTAGTTGGCCTCTGTCTCTAAAAAATTAGATGTATCCACTTATGTGTGTTGTCTGTTGTGTCTGTCTTACTTGACGAAGGTTTATAAGCGGGTCTCTGACCAAGCACACGAACCTGAATATATATGTCTACCAACCAACCAACCTTTGCAAATATAAGATTGGTCTTGTGTAATTATTATCATGATGGGTAATAAAGTCAGACATAAAAAAAAGTATATACCTTGAACGAATTACATTAAAAAGCACTGTTTACAAAATTAAAGCGGGGATATAATGGACTAGAACGACTAGACCTACAGTGACGTCAAATTTTCTTCAACCGTTTTCTAACACCCCACAAACAAACCACCTTTCTACTCAAAACCTGAAACAGGAATATGTCCGTTTTGGGCGGGGTAGTCTTGTCCGTCTGTAACACACTTTCACAGAACGAACCGCAAGTCACACAAGCAAGTGGGATATGTCATTTTGAAGCAAAAAATCAGGTTAAGCTACATCCCATATTTCATTTAAAAAATTAAATTAGAAGTATATTTAATATTTAAAAAACTAAAAATTTAATACACATTGAAATAACATGCAAATTCCATTTTTATTCAATATTTTAACTTTGCCATTTCGTCAAACGTACGAGAAACTTTATTTAAAATAAAAATAAAACTCTTGAAAAGCAAGTCCGGGGTAATGGAAGCCTGTGCAATTCTACCTTTCAAGGTTGGTAAATCGTGGGGTTGGGGTAGAACGTAGACCCGATCTTTTAAGAAGCCCCAAAGGAAGAAATCACAAGGCGTGATATCAGGTCACAATTTGAAAGTAGGACATTCTTTTACGGACACCCTGTATTTCTTAAATTGTTTTCTCGTGATTAAACGATTCGACTAACTATTTATTAGTTTTTTTTATTAAGCTTGCTACATTAATTGTGCCATTGTTTAAAATTTGAGGGATTAAGGGATGTTTATAAAAAATAAGTATCGGTAGGTATAACGATGCAGTGCCCCGATTTTTGTTTTGCAAATCCGGTCGCATTATAGTTTAGTTTAGTTTGAATTATCGTCGCACGAGGGCTATTGGCGACGGGCGTCGCATTTTAGAACCACAGTCAAGTGACGAGTCGACACCTGAGTAGGCACCCAACGCAACCGTTAAGGGCGACGTCCTACGCAGCGTTAGGACTTTGAAGGGTATTTTACCTGCACTCCCTCCACACGGGGTATTATTCGTACGACATTTTTGGCTGCACGGGCCGTTTATAAGTCGGAAGTTATTTTGGCGATGCCCGGACCCGAACCTGGGACCTTCCGCATGCTAGGCGAATGCTTAACAGACTGTGCTCCCCAGCCCCCGGTCGCATTATAGGTTTTAACATTGACGGTTCTCAAGACCAGGTACGAAATACCAAAAAACTCCAAGCCTCTTAAATTCCTCCTCAGCTTCCAAACAAACAAAAGGTCGTCGAAGATTGAGACAGAAGTGGATAATTAGTTCTTTGTTCCCCCCTCCCCCAACTAAATCGAACCCCGAGACAAAAGCTCTTGTTCGAAAGGGGTAATTGGTTCGTTCCACGACTAGTACCAACTTTTAGAAGTCTTGAGTGCGTAACACAACAAAAAAAATGTTCCATGAAGCTGTCTTCTTTAATGGAAATTGAAAATGTTCTCAGTTAATTGCTAGTAGAAGGGTTTTAAACTGTTTTAGGAAGGCTTTTGATTGTGTAGTCTCATTAATTGGTTGTCTTTATTAATTGGGTAGTACATATAAACGCTATGACAGAATCAAATAAAGGACGACTTGCATCTTGAATGGCGATTTAAGATTTAAAAAATACATATCATTATGTGAATTCCTCAGTCGATAATAAACTGATGCATTAAATATTAGAAAGGTAAAATGGGAAATCGAACGGGGAATCAGTATTTAGTAAAGTTTACAGTTATCTATCCATCGTAAAAATTTCAGCACAATATAGCATCAGTACACTAAGAAGTCAGCGTGATCTGATTGAGTAGCAACTATATTGAACTTGATGATTGAAACTAATTGTCTTAGAACTTAGAAAGAACAAATCGGCCAAGGGGTATAGATATATAATTATGTGTTATTCAAAACAATAGAAGGTATCACACTCGTTTTTTATAAGAAGGCAAAAAAAATCATGCGTGGAAATAGAACTTACCCAAACAAAGAATCAGATGTAAAAATTTGGCTTGATCGGTTGTTAATATCATGTAATCGTTTCCGGCTGCCTATTTCTAGCCTCATTTAGGAGCTTTAACACAGCAAATTACGCCTTGTATTTTTTATTTTTTTTGTCGTGTCCATGAGAGTCGAACTCTATATGTGTCCGTGAATTTTGATAATTTCTTCTACGACTTGCTTGATGTTGTCTCCATACGGATCTAGCATAGTCGGCAGTACTCCAATCTTTCTCAGGCTGGCGCTCATAGCCGGACACTCATAGATGTGAGTAGGCGTAAGCTGTGTATCAGGACAATGTTCACAGCTTCTATAGATCTTCTTGCCATCTCCATCTATCTTCATACCCCTGTGGTGTCCGGTTCTCAGCCTAGTTATGGTTTTAAGAGTTGATCTGTTCGCAGTTATTTCAGAGAGAAGATGTTTGGTCTGAATGGATTTTTCTCTAAGCTTATATCTGGCCACTGCATTCGCATCCTGAAGAGAAACATCATTGCAGCTAGTGTTGAGGCCTCTGCCCTCCTTGGCCAATCTATCCGCAGTTTCCTTATCTTCTATGTCGACGTGTGCAGGAATCCACTGGAGGATGCAGGTCTTGTTTATAGTCTGAAGATCTTGAAGACCTGAGATGATTTCTTGGCTGATAGAAGAATGTCCTTTTAGAATTGCTTGGAGGGCGGCCTTTGAGTCGCAAAAGATTACTATGCCTTTTGCCTGCTTGGAAGTGGGAAGGGCCTTATAGACTAGAGCCCCCCTCAAGTCCTAGTAGTCGGACTCAAAGTGACGAAGGGGTGTACCTGGGCGGAACGGGCGAAGTACGTCGGGAGATTTTCTCCTGGCAGGGTCACCCAAGGCGTGAAGGCCGTTCCATTATGCTCAGCTAACGACTACAGGCAAACAAGTCCAACCTCCCTAGGCTCTGGATCCCATTTCCATGAATAGTCGAACAATGAATTTTGCGCCTTGACTGCCTACCTATAAACGGCCCGTGTAGCCAAAATGCCCGACGAATAATACCCCGTGTAGAGGGAGCGCACGTTAAATGCCCTTCAAAGACCCAACGCTGCGTACGATGTCGCCCTTAACAGTTGCGTTGGGTGCCTACTCGGGTGTCGGCTCGTCACTTGATTGTGGTTCTAAAATACGACGCCCGTCGCCAATAGCCCTTGTGTAGCTCTAGTGCGACGATAATTTAAATTAAACCTAAACCAGACGGGAGCTCAACTGTGTATTTTTATAGTGTTAGTTTTAAATGGTGTTATTGATTGAAGTGAAATGTTCTAAGTTGTGTGTGCATTAGTGTTATGTTTCTAATACAGTGGTGGAAATTGAATTATGAACTAAAACTATTTTCGCCAGGATATCGCTTAATATTAAGTCCTATTGTTTCAAATTTTGTGCGTCGCATAATATCCAGTTTTAGTTTTTAAGCAACGTAAATGCTGGAAATTGGTTTATGAATTTATTTTGAACTTAGGAACCGAATATTTTAAATAGTTCTTCATTTGAACAACAGAGGAGCTTACTGTCAATGCTTATAAATAAGATCAAGGCCTACTTCATTGCAATTTATTTGTTTTATTGCCTTTTGCCGAAATGGGTAAGCGTGCGGGACTGTCTGAAGTCGAAAAGGTAAAAATGACAGTTATATAGTATGTACTAAATCTGTAAGAGAAATCAGCAACTTAATTAAAAGATGAATAAGTGCCATCCATATACATCCTGACTACGGCAAAAAAAAAACTTCAATCAAAAAGGTGTAACCCTCGTTTAAGCACGAAGGACACAAGCAGGATTATTTGACTTACATTCCTAAAAGGTACCATTTGTAGCAGCGTATGTACATTAAAGGCCGAATTTGTTATAAACTATCACTTCCTGTAACTTCCAGAAGAGTAAGACAAATATTGATATAGTCGTCGAACTTGAAATGGTCAAAAATGAAGATTGGTCCAAAGTTGGCTCTGCACCATTAGAGCATGCGATTGAAATATTGTCATAGCTACATAAAAATGGGGGGGGGAGGGAATTGGAAAAAAAAAATGAAATTTTTTGATGAAAAGAAGTTCAATTGGATGGACCTGATGGTTTAAACTGTTATTGGAAGGATCTTTGTAAGGAACCAAGACCTGTCTTTAGCAGAAATATTGGTGGTGGAGGTTTGTTGGTTTGGGCCACGATATCTTATGATGGGAGAAGCGAGATTTTGTTTCTGAAGGGCCGACAAACATAACTTTATTACAGATTAGTTCTAGAAAATTCTTTGCTTCCTTTTGCATGGCAAAACAATGCTTTTGATTATATTTTTATGCAAGATAATACAAGTATCCACACTTCAAACGAAGTGAAAAATGGTTTAATGTACAGAGTGTCGTTTATTCAGATCATCCTGCCTATGTAGATTTGAACCTCAGAATATGTCTTTGATCAATTGGTTCGAATAATTAACTCAAATGGAAAGCAGTATGCAACAGTTTTAGATTTAAAGGACTCGATCATTAACAACTGGAGATTACTTGACCAAAACGTGGTCCAAAGTTTCATGCTAAACTAGCTTATGCTAAAACAAAAATGTTAACTAAAGAAAAGGTTTACTAATAAAAAGTATCCTATGAATATTTTCGATCAATATTCATTTAATAAAGAAATACTTTTAAAAACTGTCTGTTCATAAATCAATTTCCACCACTGTAGATCGTTAAGGGATAAACTTGTTTTCAAATATTTTTCTTATAAATATAATTATGTTCAGAATTTTTGTCTTTATAAATTTTATAAAAATTTTAATAGCCTTAAAGATGATGTTGATATATATTTTTATGTCTTTAAAAGTTATACTAGAGTTTAGAAAATGATGCTTGTTTAGTATTTTGTCCTCTTAATTTATTTCTTTTTATATACTTTTGCTGGCTTCGTTGTTTAATTAATATTTTATAATTGACCTTACTAGCTTTTTGTATCTTAATATTTTTATTCTTTCTTCTTTTATGGTGTTTCCTTTTTGTTCTTTGCATGTATGATCTGTCTTGTTTTAACCCTCTATATATAAATTTACTTGTTCTGTATGGTAGTTGTAACTAAATACGAAAAGCCTGTTATGGGAATTAAAAACAGCTTAATTTTTTTTTTAATTTTCATTATTTTTATGGTATTATTGTACCAAAATCTTTAATTCTTCCATCTTTTTACCCATAACAGTCTTAGAGTGACTTCAAAATTGGAAGGGATGATATTTAAATATTTTTTTTAAAGACTCGCAGTAACTTTGATTAAAATAAAAAAAAAACTTTTCTTAGAATAATAAAGTTAAAAGCGATCATTTTTTGTTTAATTAGAAAGAGGTGAAATTACAATTTTAATTCTTTCTCATTCTTCAATTTTAAGATATTTCAGTAGCAGACACCCTCTTAAATAATGTGATATATTACCATAAATGTCAACAATGATTTTTTTGCTATTAAGAAATATAATACAGTAAAACTATTGTTTTGAATATTTGAAAATTTATCTATAAAAGAGTTTTATAATAACAATAAAAGTTTCGAAACAATGCTTTTCACAACAGAATTATTATCTAAGCAACACACAAAAACCTCACACGAATTTTGAACTTCAAAGCAATAGGACGTACAAATATTTTGTTAGATTTTACGCTTTCAATAGTTCATTAAAATAAATATACCGTTTCAACACAATTTCTACCGTTTTGGACCTGCATATTTTTAAAATTTCTCATTTATATATTTGTCTTCCAAACTCAATTTAATATTTTTTCAAACCTATCAAGATGTCTGGAATCAGAAAACGCTTTTGGACAATTCTGTAAGTAAAATTAGCTCAAAAGACTATTTGGTTTAAATTCACTTAATTTTCCGTAGCTTAAGCAACAATGTCACAATTCATAAGACATTTCGGACGAATTTCATCAGATTTTGTGTAATTTTTTTATATATATTCTATACAAATATATTTTTTAAAGTAACAGTTATTCTTTGAAGCAACTAAGATGTTTAAATATATCTCTAAATATCAGAATCTTTGAAAATATTAATTTATTAATATTTTTATATAAAATATCTTACTTTTTAATGTAATATACCATAGTTATATTTATTTATTTTTCTTACAGAAATCGAATAGGCAAATTTTTCAGATGCAATAGGAACACAGATGAAGAGGTGAGTTATACTTAAGAAAGGTTTTGGTAGAATATTTTAGTTTTATCTCCATGCTTGTTTGTTTTTCTTAACTATCCATTGTAAAAAAAAATATGTTTTCTTCTGATTTAGCAAAAGTGGTGCGTACCTTGTGTCTTTGAAACTAGTGTAACACTAAAAATACATTGCTCTTGTATTCCAGAATTTTTTTTTATATCTTGCAATGTTGGTTAAGATATGTTTCATTTATACTTAAGGAATATGTTTCAAAAGTTACCCTAAAAATGCATTATTCTCATATATTGTAGAACACCAGATCTTTCTTTATTTCTAATAATGTAGATTAGATTCATTTATTATTAACTACAAAATATTCAATGTCGTTTCTAGTAACTAAAAGGCCGACAAATTTTGAAAGTGAGAATTTATGCAATATATTTAGGTACACTAGCATTTTAAAACAAATATGTACATTAAAAAGTATGTTTTCGTGGGAATTTTTAAAAAAATTGTTGTTAAATATTTGCTAATGGGCACTTCAATTTAATGGAATTTGTGGGTAAAAACCTTATCAATACCTGTTTTTAGTGTAAGGAATTCCTAAACAAGAATAGTGATGTAAAAAAAACTAAACTCCTCGGCGCAACAGCCCATTAGTGGGCCAAGGCCTGCCGTGCCCATTTCAGCTTTCGTGACCTAGAGCTCTGGGGTGTTAGGCATATGTCCCGGTAAGGTGATCAGCCTCAAGCGGAACCCGCAGAGTTTAGTTCCCAAGCATGCTTGGTACCCATTTTATCGACCCACTTAAGGGCTGAAAAGATGGGTTAACCTCGCCCAATCCTGGATTCGATCCCCGGACCTGTGGCATGGCAATGCGAAGCACTACCACTAAGCCACTGGGCCTCGAATAGTGATGAAAGATGAACTTAAACAACAGTGTATTTTTTTAAATACAATATAATTTACAATATCAAGTAATTGCTATAACATATTTTATATTAAGATTGCGCTCCCTATCCAACCCCTCCCCCCAGCAGAAAAATATTAACATTTCTATATTTTATTTTTACTTTAGTGTTTAAACATTTAAATATTATTTTTAGAATCCAGATGAAAGCCCCGAATTCAATTTTGATGGAGATTATATCGGATTCGATAAATTCGATTCTGATATAGATTATATATTCTCGGATAATAACAACGGGTCCACTGAGAGCTATGGATTGGTCGGAAAACCATCAGACAACATTCCAATCGTTCCTGAAACTGACGAGTCTGGTTCTGAAGAGTCAAGAACTGTTGATGGAACTGCTCAAGAAAAATCCGAACTATCCATCAAGGATTCCGAAGTGACCCAAAACCCCGTGGACAAGAAGGTGGAATCTAAAATACCAGCTCCAGATTCAGTGGTCATAGTAAACGGCCAAGAATTTGACATCCACAGAACTCTCCTCAGTGAAGCCTCCACCTACTTCAGAGAGGTATTTGATGGGCCAGTAAACAAGAAGCTAGTCCTCCATGTGAGTTTTTTAATCTTTAATTTTTCTTTTTTTAGTTTATTATTTTATATTAGTTAAATATTTGTAATTTTGTAACAAATGGTCTTCTTGTTTACGTTCTGAAACCAAATGTGATATTCAACTCAGTTTTCTATGATACATGTAACCTTGAAACAACAATATGTATGAAATTTTTAATATTTCGCAATTTTTTCTCATTTCTTTGCTTGTTTTTTCAGGTCAACTCGGAGGTTACAACTAGCGCTGTTTTCGAAGCCATCACAACTTTCATTTACGACGGAGAAGTTCAAATTCCCAGCAAGCAATTCCCTAACTTGTTGGTGTCATCTCACATCTTAGGAATGCCAAAGCTGAATCAACACTGCTTACAAGTAAATTTAAACATTCAATATTTTAAAAGAATTAGTTCGTATGGATTTAAAAATTTATGATACAAAGCACATAGTAAAAAAACGCAAAAAAGTAGTGCAGATTTGGTTTTATTGCATTTATAAATGTTTTCCCAAGTAAGCATTTTTTTCATTGGTTTTACTCTTAAATTTAGCGAAATTTTTCAAAAATTAAATAATAGTAATTACTAAATCTAACTTAGACGCGTGGTTGACATGTTTATTTGAAATTTTCATAAAAATAGGTTATATTATTATAAGGTAATTTTCATCAAAATGACCAAAAGCCATTTCACGTTTCTATGAGCTCATTGAATGGACAACTATAGCAGTCACGCCTACGGTGACACTCATGCAAGGACAACGTATTTTTCTACCCCACATCAAGCAAATATTTATCCGGGTAGCTAATAACCGCCCAAATGAGAGACACTGGGTGCACAACCTATGATCTGTTGGCGGTCCTGTTTTAAGCCTAATCTGCATAAATTTGTCCTTCCCCCTAACCATTTTACACCAAACCCAAACGTAACGCCTCCCCTCCGTCTTTAAATCTTTCTTTAATAGGTTCATATTTAAAGAGTACAGGGGAAGAACCCCTTCTTCGACTGGGAATCTGGCTTCATTAGGTCTGCTTGGCGAAGATAGCGCATCATCGCCTAAACTGGTGTGAAGAAATCAGTTTTGAATTAGTTCTTATGTCTCACTGGTTTACTATCTCGACCATGAATCTCGATCTTAGAGATCGAGATTCATGCCAGACTCCAGTCTGAAGCTTAAACCGCTGAAGGAGAACCAAGGGAGAAACCGGTTTCTGATTGCCATTACTCGCCAAGCAGACCTCTATACGGACAGATTCCCAGTCAATGAAGGGGTTTTTCCCCTGTACTCTTTATTTTTATATGATATTTTAACAGTTAGTATAGCTAGTAAATAACTTGTCAACTATGTTTCAGCTTTTGGATCCAACAACAAATGAAATCCAAAACCTCCTGAACTTCTACGAGGTTGGATGCCAACTGAAACTGGACAGAGCCCCAGTGTTGAAAAGACTGGCCAATAATTTTGAGACCTTAATATTTCAAGACGACTTCCTTGAATTTACACCTGAGCAAGTCGTTGAAGTATTTAGCCAAGATCAGATTGGGGCCAGAAGGTGCGTATATTCTTGTTATGTATTGATTCACGATGTTTACCCATTCATACTTAATTGTAATTTGCTTAAATGCAGTAAATTTTTAATTGGCCATTCTCTTTTTTGCTACTAGTTTCTTTTGCTTGCTACTTCTGAAGCTTGGTACAAAATTTACCATTTATCTCAAAATATGTGTCATTATTTATGAGTTATTAAATGTTTGACAGTTGTTTCTTTCATGTAGTGTGTAAGTAAAAAAATATTGAAAACAAATTAAATCAATTTGTGCAATCGACGAAAGCCTAGATAGTGGCCTTTTTTAGTAGACCTCAATATCAAGATAACGATTATGAAAAATAAACACTTATATCTTGTGTCTTTAAGCAAAATTGCTTGGATATAGTTTTAAAAAGAGGGAGGATAAAAATAAATGTTTTGTTATGTATTCGGGATCAGTACAACAATACAAATGCATAAATAGTACATCAATAATTGAAGTTTAAGATATAATAGTATGGTGTTTAGTTAATTATATAGAAAAAGATTCTTTGCGGAGAGGAGAATGGATTTCATAGTAACGACATTTCTTTTTAAAAACCTCTATAAGGATATCCTTTTTTGGTGCCGTTTTAAGAACACTTTTGTTTAATACAAAACTATCATAATATTACTAATTACGATACCGTCAACTTATTCCTGAATATGGTGGTTTGAGGGGGTACGGTCTCGCTGGACTACGGTTCTCCAAAGCAAAGTGCTTCAGTGTTAATCCAATGGAGAAAAAAATATTTTCCAAGCCCCATTGCTCCGGTAGTGTTGAATAGTTTTACAAACAGATTTTTTAATGTGATAAATGTTACAAACGGATTTTTTAATGTGATAAATGTTACAAACGGATTTTAATGTGTAATGTTGAAAAAACGATTTTAAGATAATGTACAAGGATTTATGTGAAATGTTACAAACGGATTTTTTAATGTGATAAATGTTACAAACGGATTTTTTAATGTGATAAATGTTACAAACGGATTTTTTAATGTGAAATTTACAACGTTTTTAATGTGATAAATGTTACAAACGGATTTTTTAATGTGATAAATGTTACAAACGGATTTTTTAATGTGATAAATGTTACAAACGGATTTTTTAATGTGATAAATGTTACAAACGGATTTTTTAATGTGATAAATGTTACAAACGGATTTTTATGTTAAATGTCAACGGATTTTAATTGATAATGTTACAAACGGATTTTTTAATGTGATAAATGTTACAAACGGATTTTTTAATGTGATAAATGTTACAAACGGATTTTTTAATGTGATAAATGTTATGATAAACGACTTACAAGTAAAAACCTTTTACAGTGAAGTGGTTATTTTCCTGGCCGCCCTGGATTGGATAAACCACAATTTTGTAGAGCGTGAAGAATTCATCGTGCAGATCTTCCGATGTATCAGATTTACTGAAATGAGTATGCAAGAGGTCGTTGCCTGTTTCCACCCTCCCATCCTGCCAGGCATCGTGGAAATGGCCGAGATTAAAACAATGCTCTTAAACGCCACATGGTGAGTCTTGTCCTTATTGCTTTAAAAGAACTTCTCTATAATCAAACACAAATACTTAACTTATCAACGACGATTGTCCAGAAAATTTGTCATATAAAAATAAGCTCTTTACTTAAGTGTATCTAGTAAGACCATAAACAATGAATAAATATCTAAATTAAAACCCTAGAACTGAAAAAAATATGTATTGTAAATTAAAATACATGAAAATTATTTTAATAATTTAAAGTTAGCGCTTTTATTCAGAAACGAAGATAGTAAAGTTAAACAAATTAATGGTATAGCTTTAAACAATTTTTAAATGTCCAAGTTACAATACTCGTAAATAATGCACTAAAAAATGGGACGTGTGACAAATTAAAAATATAAAAGTACAATGCTTTTAATTCTAAAATGTCAATGTATTTTATAATTCTGTTTAATTTTTTGGATTACAAGTAAATTTACATCTACATTTTTTTACCCAGGTAAGCATTAAAATTCACAGTTACATTCTAACAATTTGGCAAAAACAAGATTTTTAAACAAAAGAAATGCTGTTGTCTGCTAATTTCAATTTATAACGTACTTCAATAGTTGATGAGTTAAGATCCTAATCTATTCAATAGTGTACAGCTTTAAATAAAATTACTTTTGCCATTTAATTTTTTATCTATTGCTTTATTGCTATTTTATTATTTGCTTTTTTTATCATATTACATGACCCTTTATAAAGAGAATATCTGAATAATATCCATAAATATCAAGTAATAAAAAGTAACATTTGTTTATTATTCAATTATTTAGTAACTAATTTTAAATGTAATATTTTTCTCTAGTTATCTGTGTGCGAAGGCCGTCCACCAAGAGCACTTGTTCGGCCACTTGAAATCTCAACCAAGATATCTGCTTCTGAAAGAGGAGTTCCTTGCCCTGTGGGTAAGACATAAAAAAATTATATTTTCAATTTAAATTGTCTTTAAATAATGGAAAAAATTGACTCATCATATTTTATTTTAAGTTGTATTTTTAAGTATCAAATAAGTAATGTTTGTCTTAAAACTGTAATTTTAAAGTTAAAGTAAGAAAAATATTTAGCAACCAACCATTGATTACTATACTTTATTTAATGTATTAAAAATGGGGAAATTAATGCTCGCCTGCTCCGAATAAATTGAATTTTCTATTTTGATATGTAGTTATTAAGTCTTATGAAATTGATACTATTGTGCAATTAAAATTAAAAAAAAATATGGCAAAAAAACATTGCAATTGTAGTAAAGAATATTTTCAAAATTGATCTATTTCACTTGTATTTACAATAATTTAAATTAAGTCATTGTGTCATAATTTAAATGTTATTTACCTTGTTGTCGAATTTTTTAATAGTAAGTATATATAAGGGTTAAATATCTCTACCACTTTCGTTTCTTTAAAATTGCCATAAATTATTTAAATAAAAATAAATCTTGTACCCTGTTAATTTGCGTTTTCAAAATAATTAAATGATTTTTTGAATGGTATTGAATGATATACATTTGATTTTTTTCATCTATGGAACTAACAGACTTTTAACTGTTGATTTTTCTATCAATAGTAAAAAACCAGACGGATATACTTTATCGCAACTTATCCTATTAAATTGTGGAGGATTCTCCTCGAATATTTCTATTGCTTAATGAATTTCGTTCAATGCTTTAAATATGAGATTCTTTTATAGGATTCAGACATCTTTGACCCCAACTACACTAAGATCATAGCTGCCACCAAAATCCAGGCAGCCTTTAGAGGGTATCAAACAAGGAAGCAACTTTCGAACGATGAGCGGATCCAAACATAAGAAAATGGTATTCCTAGCATGACAAGTGTGTTTGAAAGTGAAATCCGTAATGAAAGTAAAATCCGTAATGAAATTGTTGGACAGACAAACGAGACATCTAGACCGCAACAACATCCGGAATAACTATATAATATCAAGTACGATTAAACATATGAGGACTAATATAAAGTAAATGAAGACCTATTCAACATCTTTAGGGGTCTCAAAATATTTACGACAAGTATCTGTGTAACATCGGATAGATTAGATATCAAAGAAAAAGTTACCATCACTCTTAGGGGTCATTTTCCATCTTTGGGTCCCAACACTACCAATAGTCGTTGCCGAGAGAGGTATCAGTGGCGGATCGGTATCAGGGCTGTTTCTGGCAACGGGGTACTTTCTCCTTAGCCGAATAAGGAGGGAGTGATCGCGTTGTTTGGGCAGTCCTGGTATTGACCCGCCACTGATGTTTCTTTGGGCATATTTTTCTATTAACGGCTCATCATCTTGCCGTTGAAACAAAATCTTTGCGACAATCATTACAGCAGATTTCATAAGGAGCCTAATATCCATCTGTCTGCAAGCTCCCCGATACTACGACACTAGTGAACTGTTTCGCGGAGCCAATGTCCATCTTCATACAGCTCTCGATATTAAGACTAATGTATAAACTGTTTCGAGATGCCTATTTCCATCTTTCTAAAGCTCTCGATACTACGACTTTTTTGTAAACTGAATCAAGAAGCCTAATTCCATCTTCCTAAGGCTCCCGTATCCTGACTTTCGTTATCCTATTCGAGGAGCTGTGATCTATCCACCTCCAGCTCCCGATATTATGAGATTTCACAATATTTTTAAAAGAGTAGTTTTCCATCAAGCTCTTAATGACTCAACAAAAAAACTGATCATGACACTTACCATACTATGACGATTATCATATTGGATTTGACTTTAATCTGAGATTCTGAATATTTTGGCATATTGTACTAAATTTATTTTAATAAAGGATTTTTCTTTGTTACTGTTGATGTTCTTTTTATGGTATCATAAATAATAATTATTTTGTGGGGAAAAAACTTACTATAACAAAATAACAAAGTATGCATGGAATTTTATTTAAAATCTTTTAAAGGCAGAATCTTAAATGTCCAGCAAATATTTTGACCAAGACTATCAGCGTATATCTATTTTGAATATAGACAAAGTTCAAGCACTTTTTAAATTGGGATCTTATATTTTTTTTGATAAAATATTTTCCTTAAATGAAATGACATTGATTCAAAAATTGTATTAGGCTAAAGTACATCATCATAAGTAACTACGCACATATTATTATTGTAATTAGATTGTAAAACATCTAAATATCTATCTTTTATTTTCAAGCAATAATTTGATTCTTTTATTTAGGTTACTAGTAAAAACATACATAGAACATTTAAAACACTGGTTTTACATTTAAAAGTTGTTTAATATAGTTTGATGTATGTCAAAAGTGTTTTATATACAAGTTTTATTATTATTGGTACAGTCTAAATGTTTATAATTAAAGAATGAAATGAATTTTCTCAGTTTCTCAGTTTTGATTTTTAAATCCCAAAGACTATAGGATAAAATAAGTTATCTTATATTTTTGTCCTGCATTGACACATACGCTGTAAAATGTATATATATGCTTAAAAATCAATCTATTTAAAGTTTATTAAAAATGGGAATCTTGTTATCGTTAAAGGAAGGATAGATGTGGAAGGATAGGTGTTCATTGACAGCAAATTTCCATTTTTTTTTAAATATCACTTAGCACGTTTTTCTTTTCCACTAATCTCTTCTGAAAATAATAAGTCCCATCATCAATCGCCCTAAGATCTTTAAAAATTTCAGTTGCTTTTTAAAATTTTACTATAAAGGCATAGGCTCTTTTTACCTTTTTTTAATAAGCCCTCGTGTAGATTTAATACGAAGTTATTTCAAGCGGAACTAAATCGACCAGAATAAATTCCAGCAAATCAACATTCCTAGAAAACAAAGCCACCGCCATCCACTTCTCCATCAAGTCCTCAATTCCCAATGGCGATTCTCTTTTTATTCTCTTGTAGTTCTAAATTATGACGCCCGCGTCGCCAATAGCCCTCGTGTCGCTCTAGTGCGACGATGATTCAAACTTAACTAAACTTTTTATTCTCTCCGGACTGGTTGGTTGGTTGGTAGACATATATTCAGGTTTGTGTGCTTGGTCAGAGACCCGCTTATAAACCTTCGTCAAGTAAGACAGACACAACAGACAAACCACACACATAAGTGGATCCATCTAATTTTTAGAGACAGAGGCCAACTAGAGGATCCCCAGAATTGGCTTGTCACCCCCAGAGGTATTGATTTGGTATGGGAACTTGGAGGACTTTCGGACCCAACAGATTTAACGAGCACGTACTCCGCATATACTCCACAAACACAAACATCCATGCCTTACCGGGATTCGAACCCGAACCCAGAGGCTCCAAAGGCTAGCGCCCTAACCGTTGCGCCGCCGGGTCGGCCTCCGTTCGGGATTACCGTTAGCCGTTCGAGATTTCTATTGGACATCTATTGCATATCTGTCCACAAAATCTATTTTTTGGATATATATTAGCTATCTCTGTTTAGACTAATTTAGACTTAGACATTTGGGACATCTAAAGTTTGCGCATCATCTCCTATTCAGTGGATATCCATATTCTGGATATCTAATGGATGTGCATGTCGTTATATTTTTCGACTTGCCAAAATTAGATTGCTATTAGATGTATAAATCAAGGAGTTCAAAGATATTTAGTCTTGTGTTAGATTCTTCATGTATATATTTTAGAGAGCTCAGCAATGAATTTTTGCGCTTTTCCTTTACTCCACATATCCACGTCTATAATGTCTAGAAATGTCGTATGATGTCTTCAAATTATATCATGCTCTGGAGATTTCAACTTATATCCACTAGTAGTCCATTTTAACTAAACTGAATCTATGAAGTCTATGAAAACTCTAAAATCGATTACTAATAGACGTCGCACCTAGGTTACGTATGTATATCTATTAGACGTCTACTAAAACCAATTTTTTTAAATTGTAAATTCTATTTTTAATATCCGCAATAAAAGAAATAATTAAAATAATTGTGTATATTTGAGGAACGATCTTTAAAAGAAGTAATATTGATAAAAAAAATTCTACATCTGCCAAGTATCTGTATTTCCAATTTTACGCTTAAAAACGTATTTTATAAGAGAATCAATAACTAATATATTAATTACTAATAGTTGAAAAATACTTTATTGTTTTTAATATAGATGGCAGCACGGAAGCTCTTTAAAATATATAAAGCTATTACATTCATTAATCGCGCCAATACCTGAAAAAAAATAGCCAGCTGTTTTGGCAACCCTGACGGCATGCCATGCCAGTACTTCGGCAAGGCACAATGGTTGATTGATAAGGAATATAAGGATGTAGTCTAGGAGCTGACGGGCGATTGGGGGGGATTTGGTCGAAACTTCCTCCCCCCCCCCCTTTACCACTGTGTTATGGTGCCCAGTTGAATTCGAAAATAAGGGAAGGTCCGAGGTGAGAAGGCCTCGTGAGAAAAGCTTGGTAGCGGACCCAATGACCCATCAGACAGATCAGATCACTATTTCTCTTCAAATGGAGCCTGATTTCCGGCAGGGCAAACGGGCACGAGCCCAGGACACCCATTTTGAGCCTTCAAATTTTCGGGCCCGCCAAATGTGCTTTAAAAAGAATAATATTGCGGGAACAATGTGCCAAAGTGTGTTGCCACAAAAAAAAAATTGAAAATTAAGTGTCATTAATTTTTTCAAAAGCAAGTCATTAAAAACATTATTTTCCTTATTATTTTTACATATTTTGCCATGTCCATGCGAATAAAACTTATGCATGTATTTAAAGTGTGACATAAAATGACAAAATGATAGGTCTCTGATGTTATATCTAGTGTGCATAAAAAATAAGTTATGCAACATATATAATGTCCACATGCATATATTTTAGAAAATAGTTAAAGTTTATTTATTTGTACCGATTTAAAATGAAAAAATTACGTTCATAGATATATCGATGATGGTGGGAGCCACCAAACGTGCTTGTGTCCTGAGCCCCAAAAGTAGAAAGTTGGGTCTTGACTTCAACAAAACTTCATACGTATAGCAAGCTTACTTAATTTTTCGGCGATCGTTAAAAATCGCCAACAAAAAAAGACCGACTCATTTATATCAAAATCGTATACAAAATGGAAAAAACTACCAAATATTAATCTTGCGCCAATTAAATATTGGATCGCACTAATGTATCTTATTCTAATATGTATTTTTGTAAATTTGTCATATTTAAAGCCATCAAGCAAATAGTTAGTAGTTTTATTTTGTTTGTTTTTTCTCGAGAAAGAGACAAATATTCGACTCCGGAATATTAAAGTGTAATACACTGAAGAGCCAAAATAACTGGTATAGGCATATATTTGCGAATAAAGGTGTATAAAACCAATCGAAGTCCGTCGCTATATTCAGCAGCGTCTATGTGCTGCTATCCTGACATGACAGGACAGGTTATGAAAATTGAAGGGATTTTGAAAGTATCGGGGGTTGAGAAATGGAATTCCATATTCATGCATCTCCGAGGTGGGGAGGAATTTTGGATTTTCACTTTCTTACGACAATTTCACGAGTGTGATAATCCAGTAAAACATCAAATCTACGACATAGCTTTGACCTTAAAAACATCGTGCAAAGCCCATTGACAACTGATCATTAAATGTGACAAAAACGTCTATGTCGATTTCGATTCTATGTCGTACAAGGTACAAGTGTCGGCTTGTTAACCATTATGAATATTCACCGATATGGGCTTCTGGAGCCGTATATATCACGTATCCGCAATATATCATGTTTAATGACTTTTGTCCGTCGTCGATAATCCGTTTTTGCATTATATTTTTTAGGCCGCAGCTGTGTCGTAGTTTTATTGTTTTACTGGATTATCGATATTCATTACACTCTCGTGAAATTGTCGTAAGTGAAAATCCAAAATTCATTTCCACCTAGGAGATGCATGGATATGGAATTCCATTTCTCAACCCCCGATACTTTCAAAATCCCTTCAATTTTCATAACCTGTCATGATAGCAGCACATTGACGCTGCTGAACATAGCGACGAACTTCGATTGGTTTTATACACCTTTATTTGCAGATGTATGCCTATACCAGTTATTTTGGCTCTTCAGTGTATGTCGTAACGAAACACTATATATAAGAATAGGAAATTAGAAATGACGTTTTCTAGGAAGAAATCAGACTTTAAACTATCCAAAACCATATAACTTCCAACCAATTGCAATTTAAGTGCAATAGCAATTAATTAAAAAGCATTTTGCCCGTTAATGGATAAATATTCTAAAATATATTTCGAAAAAACTTTCGAAAATACGGAGAAAGTAGAGGAATAACATCCTCGTTCCATTCTGCATATTTTGACACCTCATATATAAAATCACTTATAATACTGTAGATTAATAATAAAAAAAATGTACAGAAAATACAATAGGCTTGTTTCAGGTGAAGTACTTTCTTCTAGCTTTTATTCAAGTCTTTTTTTCGATAGATTATCCGATTGGTGCTCTGTATTGGTGTCAACGTAACTTTGATTTACGAATCGAGGCTCGAGAATAAATTTATCTTCATGTAGCATATCTGTTGCAACTCAAGATCTGAAACATGTCCCTTAAAAATATTTTTTTTTCTAATATCATGCAAAAAAACTTTTTAAATAATAATCAAAGGCAAAAGTGATGCTTTCAAAGAAATCGTGTTAATAATTTCCTTCTACGCACTTATGCGACAAGTAAATAAAAGCAATTGATTAGGGGGAAATTCTATTTGTGAACGCGATACTTTATTAAGCGGCTTTCTGATTAGTGGGAATTTCTTAGTTTGTACATTATTTTTCATTTGGAATGTAATTTCTTGTGTCAATCAAAAAAATATTTCTTTTAATTTGATTATTAAATGTTAAAAAGTGGAAAATATTCTTTTTTAAACTCGGGAATTTATTATAATTATTCAACTCGTACAAATAAGCTTTACTTTTCGCACTAAATGCATGAATGTTATACAACTATGTAGTTCAAAAAGTTAGGTTCAATTTTATTTTTAAAAAAACCCATTTCTCTTGTATTTATTTTGATAGATAATTATATATTTTAAAACAAACTTAGCTGTAGTTAAATCTAAGCTAATCTATGTAGCTAATCTATATATTTAAAATAAACTGGCTTTGCAATCTATATATTTAAAATAACTTTTCTAATACTGTTTTGCTTAAATTATTGAAAAAGAATAACATTTAACAACAGATAAAACCATTTTGTGATCCTAAATGCACGCGAACAAACCAAAAACTGATGCGGCCCGGAACGTCATCTAAATAAGCAGCTATCACAATGAGAGATAAATGAAATAGTTTGAAGGGAGTTATGAATCATTGTTTGCAAAATTTTCTGAGCTAATTTCAATCATAAGAAAATTGTTCAATCTTCAAACAATGTTTTACATATTTTGTTATCGCTTTTTAACATCTTTCGAATGACCAACAAATGTGTAGTTATCAATTAAAGATCTTATACTCGAAATATTTGTAGTGTAATCAATATGTTTTCTCTATATATATTTTTAAAAAAGGTACACTTCGCTATTTTTTTCCATTGAAAACATTAATCTGAAACTTATTATTGTACTTTCTTCTAGCTTTTATTCATCTCTTTCCTTCGATTGATTATCCGATTATTGTTCTGTATTGGTGTCAACGTAACTTTGATTTACGAATCGAGGCTCGAGAATAAATTTATCTTTATGTAGCATATCTGTTGCCACTCAAGATCTGAAACATGTCCCTTAAAAATAGTTTTTTTTTCTAATATCATGCAAAAAAACTTTTTAAATAATAATCAACGGCAAAAGTGATGCTTTCAAAGAAATCGTGTTAATAATTTCCTTCTACGCACTTATGCGACAAGTAAATAAAAGCAATTGATTAGGGGGGAATTCTATTTGTGAACGCGATACTTTATTAAGCGGCTTTAAAGTGGCGTAGCGAGGGGGGTGTTACGGGGGGTCAGAACCCCCCCCCCCCCCCCCATAGGTGTCAAAACCCTCAACAGCCACCACAATCCCCAATTAATAATCGGTTTTTAAAAAAAATCAAGACAACTTTGCTGCCCCCTGGCTCCCACCCCACTCACGTGAAAGTGTAACAAATAGAAACATTCAAAACCAATCGCCAAAAATGTCGGGGAAGCAGCTATCTCCTCACCCCCCCCCCCCCCCCTCTTTAACGGGACGATGGTATGGTGGAGTCCCCCGAACTGGTGTCGAATTACTCGTTCAGAAGTGCGCAGTTTTTTTGGAAGTGGAATTTATGACCTAAGATAAGGAAAACTGGTTACTTTGTATTTTAGGTGTAAAGGGTCTGGTAGTTTAGAAAGTATAAACAATGTCTATTTTCCAAGCCAAGGAAGGTTGGGGGGGGATTATGGGGGTCAGAATCATAGGGAATTAGGTTAATTAAAAAGTGCGCGTCCTCACACACTTTTTAGAGAAGACACGAGGGGGGGAGAGGGAGAGGGAGGGTTAAAAAAGCTGCCATCTTTTCCGCGCCATCCAGCTCGGGGAATTATGAAGATTAAAACTGTACCACAAAATTAAGCTTTTTTAGAACTTCAATATTATTTATGGCTAGTTTATGGCTAGTAGCTTTTTGAATTTGTTTTTAGCTGTGAACAATAACTTTCTGGTTACTTAACCAGGATAATTTTTATCTGGATAGTTCTATTTCTATTCAGGAAAAGAAATTATGTCACACTCAGTCCTTCTTAATAAACACTTAATGTATGGCCCTTAATTCAACTAGTATAACGTTATTTTTTTTAATGTTTTTGAAATCACATATATTATTGAGGATATTAAAATTTGTATTTCGTCTTCATACTAAATGATAAATTAAATAATAAATAAAATTAATTTTTATAAATTAATATTAAAAAATACTGTAAAATTGAGCTTATGGAATAAAAAAATACGCATAAAAATTCAAAGTAATGGTAATCTAATTATGTTTCATTATTTTAACTACTAATATTTAATTACGGGACATTTAAAAGTGTTTATTGAGAACAATTGCGTTCGACATAAAAAAAAAACATTTCGCTGAAGAGAAATAGTACTACCCAAAAAAAGGTACCTAGTTTAGGAATTACAAAAAAAAATCGACTTCAGAAAAAAAAAAGACTAGATATAACTGCTAGAACAGCTTCTAAATAGAAGCAATTTCTTTAATTCTAGAAATCTCCTTGAGCTGACCAAATTGAGTTTTACTAAGAGTTTCAAAACCACACTGCTTCTATTTTATTTTTTAAAATTGGAGATGTTATAAGAATAAAACTGAAATATTATAAAACTTATATTCCGTAATATACTACTTTTGATTTGTCTAATAGGATATAATACATCAAAACATTAGTGCACTAAAATAGTATTTTTTATGCAATATATATCATTAAAGAAAGTCCGGGGTTATTACTCTTTGGTTGACTCGTAAAATGAAGGAATTTTTTTCATTCATATCCGGCTTCGTCTAGAGGGATGAACCCGCTGCTGGTCTGGATGGACCCTTCAATTCCTTATCTCCCCCTTGACCCCCCCCCCCCCCCTCTCCTCGGCTGTTGACAACCCTATAATAACAAAAGAAAGTTCGCGTGAAAACACAGTGCGTGGGGTATTCAAGGAAATAAACACACCCCGCTATACAGTCCTTCTTTCTCACACTTGATGCTTAAAACCCCTATATTTCAAATTTTATTTTTTCGCTTTTTTTGTATCAGATACATGCTAGTTTGATACAAAAATAAATATTGTTTATATAAATAACCAAATTACTTAATTTTGCAAAACAGAATTCCGAACCCTAAATTCCTAAAGTCCAAGACATAAAATGTAAGTGATGATTTATCTTCTGTTATATGTTATCAATTTTTCTCTAAATTGGTTTATAATTATCATTTTGTAATGTTATTTGTGGTGACTAATATAATGTTAAACTTATATTTGTTAATTAATAGCTATTTAAATAGGCATCCTTAGATTTCCTAAGACAAGCAAAATTTTTGTTCGCCAATAATAAATTATTAAATTTAATTAGAAGTAAATTATTTAATTGTTCATTGATAGTTACTAAAGTTGATAGTTTAAAATCATTATAATGAAATTTATTTGGATTTCTAGTAGATTAATCAATTTTTAATTTTTTTATTTTAATCGTTTATTAATAATAATTAGTCCTTTCAGTTAATTGATTATAATTAACTAATAATTGTAGTCAATTAATTCGAATTAATTAGCCCTTGTTTTTTTATTGATCATAACCTAATTTAGTTTTGGCTAAACCAAATCGGCAACATCGAACTTTTGTAACCCCCCCCCCCTCCCCCCCTTGGAGCAATCCTGGCTACGCCACTGCGGCTTTCTGATTAGTGGGAATTTCTTAGTTTGTACATTACGAACGAACAAATTTTGTTGAAGAACGAAAAAAAATTTCATTTAGCAATCTATATATTTAAAATAAATGGCTAATCTATATATTTAAAATAAATGGCTAATCTATATATTTAAAATAAATGGCTAATCTATATATTTAAAATAAATGGCTAATCTATATATTTAAAATAAATTGGCTTTGCAATCTATATATTTAAAATAACTTTTCTAATACTGTTTTGCTTAAATTATTGAAAAAGAATAACATTTAACAACAGATAAAACCATTTTGTGATCCTAAATGCACGCGAACAAACCAAAAACTGATGCGGCCCGGAACGTCACCGAAATTTGTTAATTTAATCATATCTGGCTGTCTATTTCTAGCCTCCTTTAGTAGCTTTAATACAGCCAATTACGGCTCGTCATTAAGAACCCTGGTCAAATAACTATTCTTAAATGCATGTAGTAATACTTATTGACCATTTTAATGAAAAGGTTGCCGATCACTGCTATAAACGTAGAAATAAATAAAATATTATCAAAGACTTGACTAGTTTCATGTGACGTAGATCATTAAGGCTTTCATTACTGGACACGGTAAGTTACGTTAACCTCGTTGATTGATTTTTTAAAAATATTATTTTGATTCTTGTAGAACTGTTGCCAGTCGAAATAGACCAGTGTATGCAAAGGGAGATGGTATAGACTATTAGTGAGCATCCGATATTGTCAATTATCTCGGACAATACCTTCTTTTTATCTAACGTGCGAAAGAGAATTTAAAAAAACAAATAAGGTTTGGAAAACAGTTGTTGTCACCAAGAACCACTTCCACACACACGATATTTAAACTTTGGAAACAAAATAGCATAACACATTCTGTTTTAATTTAAACATTTAGTTATTTTCAGTCAGTTATATTCAGGCAGCCCTGCTGATGTCAGCATTATTTTATTTTATTTGGATGTCCGATAGAAATCAGAATTTTTTTTTGAAGAAACTCCCCTTTTGTACATAAATGTTCCTCGATATTTCCATCTTGTTCATTTGTCAACAGTAAAATCAAACAACGATCTCCAGAATTATATAAAATTAGGAAATATTATTAGAATCAAGTAGAGTAAGTTTGACCAAGCATTAAAATAGTAATAAAGATTTCAAATAATAAAAAAAATCAAATAATACTGTTCATATTGAAATCTTGTATATTAAACTCACGTGCTTATTTGTACTTCTACTTATTTTCGCTCGCGTTAAAGTTCTTTCGTAATAAAAAAAAAATGCTGTTAATCTTATAAGCTTACGACAATGCACAATGCTATTCCTAAGAAGAAATCGTCTCACGAATTGCACTTCAAGGACCGTTTCGGTTCGAATTTCGAAAAATGTGTGCCTTCAGTACCAAAGGAATAAGCTTCGAAAATGTGGAATGTGTACCTCCAAAAGTTTTGGCTGGGCTGGGTGTTGATACGCGAACCGTTCAGTTAGGACTCATCATTCGCTATAGATATATGATTAGCTTGTTTCATGTGACGAATTTAATTCCTGCCTTCCTACTATCGGTGCTTTGTTCCCATGTGACATTCATTCACCAATCGAAGAACGAAATTTTTTTTTCATTCAGCATTTCTGTTGCCACTCAAGACTTGAAGCATGCCAATTAAAACATACCTCTTTCTCTAAAAATAGAAGTGAAACTTATCACAACATCGTTCTTTCTGTTTGTTGGAAAGTGTTGTGTTGTTGTTGTTGCCAATCCCCAAAGTCCAGCGGGGCTAGACTAAGTCCATGAAGTTAAAAACCCTGAGGAAGTCCAGGACCAAAAAAGGACTTTCGAGTATATCATGATGGGTGAGTCCAAGGCACTCCAAGATGTGGGTTGGAGAAGCTTGCTCTGAGGAGCACTTGGTGCATGCGTCGAAAGTTCTCAAACCATCTGAGAAGGTCATAGTTCTGAGGAGTCCACTTAGAAAACGGGTAATTGCAGTTTGTCCTTGTCTGTCACAATTAAGTACCAGAGAGCCGCCAGGTTGACGGCCCTGGTACCAGTGATGCACTGGGGCAGTGGACCAAATTGTTTTCCCCTCAACTTGGCTTGTGAATAAGTCTCTGAGTAGGTAAGAGGCTCAAGTGGAGCCATGACTTCACTAGCTCCCGCTTTGGCCAGTTCATCTGCTATTTCATTCCCCTCAATATCAACATGCGATGGGATCCATTGGATGTGGATCTGGTGATCTATGGATAGTTGTTTAAGCTTATTGAGGATAGAAACTCCAACCTTGTCTCTAACACCGGACCAATTAGCCAGGTGCTGGACAGAACTTCTGCTATCAGTTAGAATCCAGATTTCTTTACCTGGAGTAATAGTCGCAATATAGTCAAGGCTTTCGTTTATAGCTATAGCTCGTACGGAAAGCAGAGCAGCCATCAGGATTCCTTCTCTGAATTTTTGAAAAGTTACCATTTGAGATGATGTAGATTCCACTTCCAGCTCCACCCTTCTCGTTTTTACTGCCGTCAGTGTACATTTTAATGGCGTCTGTTGGATGTTTATAATTATTTCAAGTGCCAATTTTTTAGATAAATGGGGAGGTCATCCTGCTTGTTAACATGGACAAGAAGGTTTGTGTGGAAATGTACATTAGTAAGACCGTCAGAAGGATCGATGCATTGAACTAAATGGTGTTGTTCCACGTCTCTTTCTGATAGCTGAGCTCGAGTCACCAAGGAAAATGGACTGTTTCTCTTAAGTCTTTGAACATCACGCCAGCCTCTCAAATAACAGAAGTTCTATTTCCATCTCCAAGACTATATAGTTTTCCATAGTATTTCACCAAGGAAGCATTTCTTCTGAGGCTTAGTGGTTGCAGATCAGCCTCGTATTAAGCACAATTGAATACACATGAATTACGTAGTCCAGTGATGATTCGGGCTGCGCTAAGTTGGACTCGCTCTAGTTTTTGTAAATTGGTGTTAGATGCGCAGCAGTAGATTGGATATCCATATTCGAGGATGGGTCTGATAAGAGAGACGTATGTATTTCTTAAAGTAGCAGCATCAGCTCCCCAGTCACGTCCTGAAATGTACTTTAAAATTTTGAGTCGTTTCCTGCTTTTAAGTACAAGATGATCGATGTGTTTATTGCTTGTTATCTCTGGATCTAAAACAAATCCCAAGTATTTTGGGTGTTTATCTACTGTAAGAAGCTGTTGATCCAACATAACACCTGGATGATAGTTGTATAGCTTTCTATTGGTCGTAAAGAAACTTGCTGTAGACTTCGTTGGGTTAAAACTCAATTTGTGGGTTTTGGCAAATTTCGATAAGTCAGCTAGGGTAGAATTTAAGTTGTCTTCCAATTTCTTTAAGTCTGTTCCAGAGTACCAAAGGACAACATCGTCTGCAAAGAGACCTACTTCACACCTTTTATTGATGATTTTCTCGATCCCTGACAGAAAGAGCATAAAAAGCGTTGGGCTTAGAACCGAACCCTGAGGAACTCCTTGATATAGTTTGAAGCTTCTAGATAGAGAGTTGTTTAAAACTCACCTTAATGAGCCGGTTTCTTAAGAAGTCATATATCCAAGGCAAAGCCTTACCACCTATTCTGAAAGTCTCATAGAGTTTGACTATAAGCCGCTGTATCCAGACTCTGTCAAAGGCCTTAGAGAGGTCAAGGAAGGCCGCCAACGTGTTGATTTGTGGGCTTCTTGTTATGGGCGTCTCTAACTCTTTGACAAAAATAGAGGACCTGGTCTGTTGTACTATGTCCTTCTCTAAAGCCAAATTACTCTCTTGGAAGGAGGTTGTGAGAGTTCAAGTGGAAATTCAGCCGCTTTAAAACCATTTTTTCCATAATTTTACATGCTATGCTAGTCAAGGCAATCGGTCTATAGCTTTCGGGAGAGCTAGCTTCTTTAGAGGGTTTTCTTACAGGAATAACAGTAGCTCTTCTCCATTCACGAGGTAGCTTCCCTGAGTTCCAGGATTCATTTATAATGTCCAGAAATCTAAGCCTTCCTGGCTGACCTAAGTGATTAATCAATTGCCCATGAATTCCATCTGGGCCAGGGGGACTTATCTAGGCTAGATTCATTGATCGCAGTTGTAAGTTCTTGCATGGAAAAAGCCTTGGTGAACAAACTAGTTTTATCCGGCGCGCTACTTCGACAACCATGCACAAGATTACTGGCTTTACATTTTATTTGTCTATCTTCTCCAGTGAAATCCAGCCTGCTGGTACTCTGATAATGTAGTCCCAGGAGGTTGGCAGCTTCAATGTCATTCTGGGCCATTTCCCATCACTACTCTTAATTGTGTTACACTTTTCCATTTGTGGTTGTTGTTCACCAATACTCCTCGTCAGCCGCCACAATTCACCATTAGAGGATCTAGGATCCAGACTGGAACATAAGTCATTCCATTTCTTCCGTTTAATTTGGGCATACATAATTTTTATTTCAGCGTTAACTTTATTTAGTTTTTGCCGAATCTGATTGGTATTTGAGACTTTCAATTCCGCATCAAGAGCTTTTCTCTCCTCCAACAGGGGCTGGAGCATCGGTGATTTACAAGTCAAAAAGGGCCTCTTTTTCTTCATTTTACCTCTAGGAATAGATTTCCCTGCTGCCTTAAGAACAATCTTTTTAAAGTTAAGCCAATCCTTCTCCACACAGTCAGCGAGATGTTTCGTTTCAAGTTCTTTGTCAACAAGTGAGGAGAATAATTTCCAATTTGCTCGTCTAAAATTCCATCTTTTCTTATTGCTGTAGGTCACGGATTGCCTCTTATTAAATTCGATAAGAATGGGGAGATGGTCACTTCCTATGTTGTAAAGGACTGATTAAATGCAGCTAGGAAAAAAAATCAGGGCTAACAAAGGAGACATCAAGGGCCTCTCTAGTATTGTAACTGAAAGAAGAATGAGCGGGAGTGCCATCATTAAGTAAAAGGAATTAATAACCATTAACGAAATCAAGTAAGGAAATTAATAACCATTAACGAAACAAAATTTAGGGTTTTCTTTATTCCCACCTTGATTTTCCGGAGATTTTTTTATTTCAATTAAATAATGTGTCCAGATTTAAATAAAAAAAAACGATGAAATAATGAAAAGTTAAAATTAACCTTCTCTAAATTTAATGAAATTTTTATTTATTGAAAAATAAGAACTATAAGAAGACTATATATAGACATAAGGTTTCATTTTATTATGCCTATTTATTTATAAATTAAATTCAAAATTAAAATTCAATTTTTAAAAATGTGGCATTTAAATATGAAAAAGTGCTTATAATAATATCTCTAGGAGTGCCGTATCATGTAAAAATAAATTTCCGGTAGTTAAAACGTATTTTACTTTTCTTTAAGAACCCTACTGTACCCTTGGCTGTTAAGAATATTTGGCTGAACGGTTAGGGTAACAGTCTCCAGATCGAAAGACAGCGTTAGGCTTGGGTTCGAATCCCGCTTACCTCCAAAGATCTAAGTCCCCAAAAAATATCCAGATAACGAATATGTACGATAACGAATACCTAGCTTGTATTGACTTTTTTATTTTTTTTTTAATTTTCTATAGTGACGCCCTCTATCTATAAAACTTTTAACTATTTATAACATTTTAAACTAGGTGTGTTTTATCGCATCCATGAAATTCAAAATTTTGCCTCGATATCTAGAATTAGTAGAATTGATAGATATTGTAGACTTCGTCGATCTATGTCTTGTTGTTGCGGACGTCTAATAGATATCCATTATATACATTAGACTGCTTATGGGCATTGAGGACCTCCAATAGACGTTTCCCATATCTCTTAGTCGTCCGGAATGTCTAGAACATGTCCGTAATGTCTAAAATTTCGATATCAAATGGACTTGCAATAGACGTAAGTCGACGGAAACTACGGATATCTAGCAGACGTCGATGGACGGTAAACTCTAATTCTAATGGATATCGTGGATTTTCCGAATAACGTCTAATGGATGTCGACTGGATAACAAATGGCTATGTGGGTTGGTGGTGGAGGTTTGTTGGTTTGGGCCACGATATCTTATGATGGGAGAAGCGAGATTTTGTTTCTGAAGGGCCGACAAACATAACTTTATTACAGATTAGTTCTAGAAAATTCTTGGCTTCCTTTTGCATGGCAAAACAATGCTTTTAATTATATTTTTATGCAGGATAATGCAAGTATCCACACTTCAAACGAAGTGAAAGAATGGTTTAATGTACAGAGTGTTGTTTATTCAGATCATCCTGCCTATGATTTAAACCTCAAGGATAATGTCTTTGATCAATTGGTTCGAATAATTAACTCAAATGGAAAGCAGTATGCAACAGTTTTAGATTTAAAGGACTCGATCATTAACAACTGGAGGTTACTTGACCAAAACGTGGTCCAAAGTTTCATGCTAAACTAGCTTATGCTAAAACAAAAATGTTAACTAAAGAAATGGTTTACTAATAAAAAGTATCCTATGAATATTTTCGATCAATATTCATTTAATAAAGAAATACTTTTAAAAACTGTCTGTTCATAAATCAATTTCACC